>JAKCPB010001363.1:0-115559 GCA_021442155.1 Cymbidium sinense
AACTAGGATTAATTAAAATATGTATAAGCCATTCATTAAAAGAATTGATTAATTAATATGCTTTTGATGTGGCTTAAGGTAGGATAAAAGAGGGTGATCCTCTCTTTTTTTTTTTCTTTATAACACTTAGTTAAGTGTAAACCAAGTGAAACAAAAGAAAACATTAAGTAAAACTTATAAACCAATTAAGCCACAGTGAAATCATCCTTTCTCACTCAAAAAAATTATAACAGAGCCTAGTTAAGACATACCACATAAGCTTTAATAGACACACCTTAGATTAAGTCACCACTTTTATCCTTATGTTAGGCAGCATGGTTTGATGTATGTTTGGTGGTTTATGATGTATTGTTGTAGAATGGATCTTAGGGTATATGTTTTAGACTAGATGTTAGGCCATGATTAGCCTAATTGTGTTTTCTATAAGATTGTTAAGGGATGCTTAAAATAAATATAAATGCTCTCTTTGTGCTTAACCCTAAGCACAATTTAAATTAGGACATGTGGACTTGGTTACCCTTGTACAGGATGCTAAGTCCAATTATACATATAACTACTTGGTTTGTATGGTGTTTTTAGCTAACACTTGTCTTGTAGGTATAGTTAGATTTACTTTTTTTATATTTTAATGTAATTTTGCATTAGGAATCATTAGTAAGGATGGGATGAGTGGAGGCTAGAAGGCTTTTATCCCCGGGATGCCTTTGAAGCAAGCAAATCCAATCGAGGAATGAAGGAGACATGAAGAATGAAGAAATGAAGACCTCCATAGCATTTATTTATTTGTAATTGTAATTATTCTTTCATATACTGAGTTGTATAAGGGTAGAGCTCGGCTACCATTTCTCTTATGCTCTACTACACACTATTATTCTTTTTCGTTGGGTTTATAAATTATTTGATATTTTTTTTACAATTGCAAAATAGAAATGACATATCTCTTTCTAGTTTCTTCATATATGGTGAATTAATGTGTCGGATCTTAGCTCTTAGGAAAATTGATTTTTCTACCCCAACTACAACTCATAACCTCATTTAAAGCCTAAGTATTAAATCAAGATAACTAAAAGATTTAGCACCCCCTTAGCTAGATGTTGTATGCTTAATATCATGCATGTCATCTTGTTTCAATTTTGCTAAGAGAAGGTTTCCATTCTTGCACGATAGGAAGGCTTGATTTGAGGGTCTCCGTGGTGAAAATACCTCTTTCTCGATTTAGCCAATAACCTCATTTTATCATGCATTTAGACATATAAAAATCCTATAACCATTGTCAAAATGAAGAGTCCAAAATTAAATAAAATTGAAAAGATTTACATTAGACTAAGTCATTATTCTTACCACTCATGCTCTAGCCTTTTAGGGAGTGGGTTTAAGGACTTTAGTTTCTTTTTAAAAATAACATCCTAATCATCTTGCAAAACATATCAGTTGACCACATGGTTTTAAGGCATAGGAGGAGTTAGTTGGCTACCACTAATAAGCAAGTTTCTTGTGGAGGTAAACCATATACCCATCTTTGCTTAGATTTAGGAGTGTTTTGGCCTCGCTAAAGCTCCCTAGATTTATGATCAGGTTACTATTTTCTGGCTTCAAGCATAAGCCCTCACCTCTTAGGCTTTTCCATAATCTTGTATTGTGAGATTATAAGTCTAGCTTTCTAATAAATTTCAACTCAAACATGTAATCCTCCTCAATTTCAAACATATAAAGCCCAATCATAAGATAGTCTAGAATGCTCACTAGGTGTCCTAGTATCATGGGCATTCCCTACTCATCTCCTTTAGCTTCAATAATAAGTCTTTACTTTTTGACCTATCCCATTTGATTTTCTAACATAGCCAATTTATTGATAGTCTTATCTTTGAAATCTTTGAAGACAATAATTACCTACTTTATTCGAGAGTATTCCTAAAGAATTCACTTTTCTTAGGATGTAATTGACTATGGGGGCTTGCCCCCATTGGGAACTTTAGAATCTGGCTTAAAAAAAAGGCTTAAATAACATTTGGTTTTATTTATTTTAGTTCAGTTTATTTTTGTTAAGGTTTCTTTCATTTAGGGTTTAGGTTTTATTTTTTATTTATTTTTAGGTTTTTTTTAGGTTTAAGTTTTTTATTTAGTTTTTATTTTATTTTATGTTTATTTTAATTTTATTTTAGGTTTAATTTTTATTTTATTTAAGTTTTATTTTTTATTTTTTATTTTAGTTTAGGGTTTTATTTATTTTATTTTAGTTTAGTTTTTATTTTATTTATTTTTTTATGTTTAGGTTTAGGTTTAGGTTTTAGTTTATGATTTTATTTTAATTTATTTTTTTATTTTATTTTGGTTTAGGTTATTTTATTTTATTTATTTAGTCAGGTTTAAACTTTATGATGTGGAGAGTCAGTTTTAGGGTTTAGATTTAGGATCCACAGTGGGAGCAGGTCAGGGCTCAGGGTCAGGGTCATGATTTAGGGCTCAGTAGGGGTTGGGGCTAGGGTGTTAGGCTTTAGGTTTAGGGTTTATGGTTTAGTATAGGGTTAGCTAGGGCTCAGGTCTAGGCCAGTTTATTTATTTTAGCCTAGTTTATTTTGTTTAGTAGTAGGTTTATCTTAATTATAAGTAGGTTTTATTTATGGTTTAGGTTTTATTTTATTTATTTAGGTTATTTTAGTTTATTATCGTGTTATTTAGTATTTTATTTATGTTATTTTATTTTAATTTAGTTTTTAGTATTTTATTTAGTTTTATGCTTTAGTTAAGTTTTTTATTTATTTTATTTTAGATTATTTTCTTTTTTTAGTTTAAGTTAAGTTTATATTTAGGTTTAAGTTTTAGTTTAGATTTTATTTTATATTACTTTTATTTTATTTAGGTTTTTTTTTAATTTTAAGTTTTATTTATTAGGTTTTAGCTTTAGTTTTAGTTTAGGATTTAGGGTTTTAGGTTAAGTTTTAGGTTTGAGTTTATTTAGGGCTAGGTTGGGTTTAGGTTTAGGGTTTAGGATTTAGGTTTAGGGTTTAGGTTAGTTTAGGTTTTAGGTTTATTTTAGTTTAGGGTTTAGATTTTTTTTTAAAGAAGAAATTTAGATTCAACATTTCTTTTTTTTGATTCAACCAAGCATCACACCAAGTAAAGACATAAGAGACAACATTGATAAAATGATTTAGAGCAAATCAAAACTCTAGATAATTAGAATTGTCTTATTTTTCCATAAATAGATTGGATTTGTGAGTTTTTTTCCAATTATCAAAATGCCTTGGGAGATCCACCATCATATTCTCTCCCAGCCACCATCACGATATAACCTTGTCGCTCCTCCATGACCACCATTGCTACCACCACCTCATCCACACCAAATCTCCACCACCATAGTGATAATCGCCTCTACCTTAATCTAGATATAGACTGCCTAGTGACTGATGTTTCATTAAAGTTCTATGGGTTTAGGTTTATGTTTTAGGTTAAGTCTCAATTTTAGTTACTTAGTTTAGGTTTTATATTTGGTTTATTTTTAAGGTTCATTTGGTTTTATGCTTTAGAATGTATTTAGGTTAAGGTTTATGTTTTAGGATTTTAAGATTAGGCTTTAGTTAATTGTGGGTGTAGTTTATTTTAGGGTTTAGAGCCTTTAGGTTGGCCTAGTTTAAGAGTTTCTTTTTGTTTTAGTTTAGGGAGTTTAGTTTTAGTGTATTTAAGATTTTTTTTAGGTCAGTGGGACTCAGGATCAAGGCCCAGGGCCCAGCCTTGGCCTAGCCCAGAGTGCAGCCCAGGGCTCAGGGCCTGGCCCAGATCAGGGCTAGGTTTGCCCATGGCCTGCTTAGCCTCATGTCATCCCAGCCTCTTTCCCAGGGTTTCCATTAATGCAGTGTTTCTAGTGGCCTCACCCAGAGCCCAGAGCTGCCTAAAGTGGCCTTAGGGCCCAGCCTACCTTCTGGCTCAGAGCCCACCAGTGCCAAAGCCAGGGCCTAGGGCCCAGGGCCTAGGGCTCTCAGGGAGGGCCATGGTAGTTTCCTTCTGGGATTATAGCCAGGACTATGTGGTGCATGTCATAGTTGGGTTGGGGTAGGATCTCAGGTTGGCTAGGCCTAGGGTCATTTATTTTGTTTTTTAGCAGGGCACAGTTTCAGTTTTTTGGGTTAGGCCCAGTTTAGACTAGGTCAGTTTAGGTTTAGTTTATATTTATTTTAGTTTGAGGTTTAATTTATTTTTATTTAGCTTTAGGTTTTTTCTGCTTTAAGTTTTATTTTTCTTTTTATTTATATTTTGTTTAAGTTTATTTTTTAGTTTTAAGTTTTTTATTTAGTTTTATTTAGTTTTTAATTTTATTCATATTTTGGTTAGTCTATTTTATTTAGGTTTTTATTTAGTTTAGTTTTGTTTTATTTTATTTTATTTTTATTTAATTTATTTTTATTTATAATTTTAGGTTTAAGTTAGGTTTTGGTTTGGTATTTATTTAGGTTTTATTTTATTTTATTTTTTTATTTTATCTTTAAATTTTATTTTATTTTTATTTTAAGTTTATTTAGTTTAGGTTTAGTTCTAGCTTTAGGGTTTAAGATTTAGGGTAGGGGTTAGTGGGTTTTGGGGTAAGTTTTAGGGTTTGGGATTAGGGTAGGGTTTGGTTTATGCTTATTTAGTTTAGTTTTAGTTGGTTTTTTTTTAATAGAGATCAAATAATGCAATTTCTTCTTCATTTCATCAACCAACAAACAAAGTTTTACAAGGACATAAAATAAAAATGAGCACGATAGCAAATCAAAACCCTTGATAACTAGAACTGCCTCATTATAAAGACACAGCCCATAAACATCGATCAAAATGATTCATCGTTTTCCATTTCACAGAACCACCCCAACCTCTCGAGTAGCGGGATTCACCACCATATCCCCATCTCCATGCCACCACCATGGTTATAACCTCTATCACTCTCCCTCCATAACCACCACATCACCACCACCTCCATATCCACCAACACTCCAAATCCCCACCACCACATGATAACCACCGCCACCATCACCTCCAGCTAGATCTGACTAAGTCTAGTTGATGATGTTTTGCCATTATGGTTCCCAATTCTTGGTTTAGGTTAGTTTGGGTTTATTTTATCTTTTGGGGTTTTAATTATACTTTAGGTTTGTGGTTTTAAGTTAAGGTTAGGGAGGGTTTTGGGTTATGCTTTTTAAGTTTTAGTAGTTTACTTTTATTTTATTTTTGGTGTGTTTAATGTTTTAAGGCTTAGGGTTATTTTAATTTATTTTAGATTTAGGTTAAGTTTAGTTTAGGGTTTAGGTAGTGTTAATGGTCAAGGTTATGGTTAGACATGGTTAGGATAAAGTCCAGTTTGTTTTGGGTTGGATCCGGGTTTGATCAGGATTTGGGGTTTTAGGATTTGGGTTAGTTTGTGGCTTGGTTAGGGTTTAGGGTTTCATGGCCTAGTTTTAGGGTTTAAGTTTAGTTAGTGGTTATTTTAGGGTATAGTGCCTTAGGGCTCAGTTTTACATATTTTGTGGTTTAGGGTATTAGATTTAGAGTTTAGTGTTTTTTTTTTAAACCCATAGTTTTAGGTTTATTTTTATTTTATTTTTTTTTATTTTAAGTTTATTTTATTTAGTTTAGTTTATTTATTTTAGTATTTAATTAGTTTAGTTTTATTTTTTGTTTATTTTTTAGGTTTATAGTTTTAAGTTTATTTTTTAGCTAGTTTTATTTTTATTTTTTTTGTTTTAGGTTTATTTTTTTATTTTGTAGGTTTTAGGTTTAGGTTTTTATTTTATTTTTTTTTTATAATTTATTTTATTTTATTTTGGTTTTTCATTTTTTTTTATTTTATTTTTTTTTAGTTTCATTTAGGTTTTATTTATTTTATTTTATTTTAGTTTTTTTTTTTTATTTATTATATTTTTATTTTATTTTTAAGTTTACATTTTAGATTTTAGTTTAGGTTTTGTTTTATTTTATTTTTTATTTTAGGTTTAAGTTTTTTTATTTTATTTGTTTTATTTAATTTAGGTTTTTTTTTATTTTATTAGGTTGGGGTTATAGTTTGGGGTTTAGGGTTTTAGTTTTTTCAACATTTCTTCTTTCAATTTCATCAAACCTTAGTTATCTACACATGCATTGACATAGATAAAAAATGAGCATGCATAAAATCAAAACCCTAGATAACTGAATTTCATTTTGTAAAGACTTCATAAACAGATTGATGGCCATTCTTCAATTTCTCCAATTGTAAAGACACAGTTTCAGAATTGTCTCCACCCACGCCTCTCGAGTAGTAGGATCCGGCATCATATCCCCAATCTCTCACTCTGCCACCACCACGGCTATAACCTCCATTACTCCTCCCACCTCCATAACCCCCACCAACATATCAACCAATAGCTCTAGATCGCCCACCACCACTGCGATAACCGCCGCCTCTACCTTCACCTCCACCATCAGATCTAGATTGAGCCTGATTGACGGTGATGTTCATGCTATCAAGGTTCTACCCATTCTTAGGGTTTAGATTTAGGTTTAGGGTTATTAGGATTTAGGGTTTTGGTTTAATTTTTTATTTATTTAGTTTAGGTTTAGTTTAGGTTTGAGGTTTAGGGTTTAGGGTTTAGGTTTAGGGCTTTTTTTTTTGAGAAAATTAGGGGAAATTTATTTCCACAAAATAAGGAGTACAAAGTCCTTAAATGGGATAAATCTAAACTAATGCTCAAAGAGCTACAATAAAACATAAAGATGAATCCCAAACAATTACAATATTAAATAAAGAGAAGCAAAAGAAAACCAAATTAGCAACAACAAAAAAATCCATATAAGTAGCAAATCCACTTGATTTCTTTGATGACAAAGAAAATCTACTTGCAAGATTGCCAACCTATAAAAGAAATCGAACATACTAAGGAAAGGATGAGTAATTAAGTAAGTAAAAGGGAAAGAACAAAGTAAAGAAAAGGACCAGCTTTAGTCACAATCATCTCAAGGAGCAACATATGTAAGCATTCAAACTTATGAAGGGGTACAATTATAAATAGTGCTACCAACCAAAATAAGAAAGAGAGAGAAACATACATAGCCAGATACCTCAAACCATCCAGAGATCATCATCCAACAAGGTAAAAGTCTTCCAACCAAGAACAAAACATCCAAGCACAAAGCCACCAAAACAACCAAGCACTAAAAGCCATCCATCGGGACAACAACAATACAATAGGAAAACCACCAAAGCCACCAAAAGGGAAGAGAATACCAAAAGCATCATTAACAGGGATAAAAAACACCCGTAAAAGATAGGCCCAAATCTAAAGAACTTTAGTAAGATTATCCCGAAAGTAATAGCAAACTAATACCCAAATAGAGGGGACAGCTAACACCAACAATAGCCACCAATCAAATCTAGTCAAAGGATAACCCAAGCAGACAAGATAGGGGAGACACCTCCACCAAGATAGATAAACAAAAAATACCAAAGGAGCATCCATCTACCACCAAACAACAAAATGTAATAGAAAACCACCATCACAAACAAAGAGGTAGGTATTAGGAAATAAGGAGAGCAAAATACACCAAAAGAGGTAATACCAAAATAAAATACAAGACACCAAACCAAGTCAAAGACCCAAGGAAAAATAATAGCTACTATATAGCCTTCAACAAGCCAATACAAAATGACATCAAACCAAAAATAAAGACTAAAACCACAAGACATCCAAAGAACAAAACAAGTAAAAAACCAATAATGCCACCACCCACCAAAGACAACATTTATGCCATGATAGAAATAGATCCATAGCTAAGCGCCACCCAAATCAGAAAAAAAGGAAAAGATAAGCAACTACAGTCAAGAGAGGAAGACCATTACAGGAGTAGATCAAAAACACAACTAAAAGAACCAAACCAAAACCAACAAAACTGACCACTAAGCCCCAACAAAATAAAAAAAGATGCCACCAATTGAAATAAAACAAAAATAAAGATAAAGCACCAATAACCCCCAAGATCTAACACCAATTAAGGAGGTAAGACACCAATACAACAACCCCCCCTACCTAGCCAACCAACACACAAATAATAAGCCAACAAGGCCACCCAAGCAACCACCACAATAATAGAAGACCCAACTCAGATAAGGAAGCAACCAAACTAGATATGAGGCAAACCTCATTTAGAAAAAAAGATCAATAGTAGGCATAGCCACAACCCAATAGGAGGCCACCAAAAACAATAAAGAAATAATTATGGTAATCACCCAGCCAGGCAAACAATCAAGGAAAGGCAAACCTAGGAGGACCACCAACCCACCAGCAGCAAACCAAGGAGGAAAGGAACCTGACCAGAGCAAAATAAGGTCCCTTCCAGACCATAGAGAATAAATAGTCATCACCAAAGACAAAATACGAAGGCAATAACCACAAAACATCAACCTTCAAGCCATAAGTTATAGGGAACATCCAACAATCAGTAGTCATCGAGCCAAAATAGGAAATGAAAACATCAACCACAAAAAATCCTAACATTAAGATTGAAATGAAAAGACTAATAGCACACTTCAAAAAAACCATCCAGACAACCGTGTGAGGGTAGAAACAAAAGATCCACCAAACAAGGTAGCACTCATAGAAAATGAGTTAGCCAAGACCCTAAAGAAGAACAGCAAGGAGCAATCCTAATATGGGAAAGCACAAAAGAAGCTTAAATATTTTTGGATTATCTAATATAGTGAGCTCATTTTATTTTGCACCCAAATTGGCTAGGAAATCTGCATAAGTATTACCTTCATGAAGAATATGAGAAATTTTGTAGCAAACTTGAGACAGATGGTTTTAGTGTGATTAAGGAGATAAAATAAAGAATTCCCATTTTATTTGAATTGAGCATATCAAGTAAAGAAGAGCGTCAACTTCAATCCAAATATTAAATAGGCCTTTGTTCAAAAAATATCAATATTATTACCATAAGCTCAAAGATAAATAACAAACAGCTTTGAAGGGATAAGCAAAACACAAATGGCGCTTTTGGAATCTCTAATAATACCACCACAACCATATTTTATTAGGTGAAACGAACCATAAATATTGATTTTAATAAAGTTGTCATTAGGTTTGATCCAATGGATAATCCTAATAGCCTTATTGAAAGAAACATTAGGCATAATGAGACATAATTTTAGCCACAAATTTGTAACCTCTAAAATGGATGTTACTAATTAAATTAACATTAAACAAAGCATGAATTTTTTTTTTAGTTCTGTGGATCCTTTTATGATTCATAGGAATACCATGATATTTAGCATTTCTATCCATCCAAATAAACCAAATATAGGTAATAGCAATTAATATTTTGATATGACCTTTCATAGTTTTTTGGAAACAAGCTTCAAAAGTTCATATAAAGAAAGGGAACCATGAAAATAATTAGTGTTAAATAAATCATCATACCATATCCATAATTTAGAAGCAATGACACCATTGACAAAACATGATTAACATTTTCAATATGAAAACAATAACACTTAAAAGGTAAATAAAACCCTTTATTCCAGAAAGAAATCTATAGAATAAAGTTATTCAAAATCCTCCAAACTAAAATTGAATAAGAAATGGGAATGATATTGTTTCAAAGTTTAATGAAAACATTAGTGGAGTTCTGGTTATCTCTAATGAAATTCCAAACCTCTTTAAGAATGAAATCACCATTATAAGAGAGCTTAAAAGAATTTGATCAGTTTGTGTTAGGATGTTTCTAAAATTATCAAAAAGAGAAATAGAAATATAATTCTCAAGTTTGTTTTCATTCCAATTATTATTAAGCCAAAAGAGTTAACTTTGATAGCAAGAAGAAGTGTAGATAAAAGGAGTCAATAAAGCCATTGCTAATCTAATTGTCTTGCCAAAAGATGGATGAACCCAAATGCATACCCCAAGATATTAAGGATTCAGTAACCCATTTAATGGAGCAAAGCCTTTTCCAAACCAGAGAGTCACCAACTTATAAGCAATGAGATAAGGGTGTTTACCTTGGCGATATTTTCATCATAAAATTAGCCCAAAGGCTATCATTCTTTCTAAAATTCCACTGAGAGAAGATAATATTCGCTTCAAGAATAAGTTTTCAAGCAAGACCACCTTCACCCAAAGGACCACAACATTTATAATAGAATGTCCAATGCATTCTTTTAATTGAATTATTTGATACCCAAAAAAATTTATTAAGCAAGCGATCAATTTTGATAAGATTAAAATTAGTAGGAATAATAGTTTGAATCAAATATAGTGGAATTGAATTGAGAGTGCTTTTAAGAATAGTGAGACTGCCACCAAAGGAGAGTAAATGAAATTCCCAAATAGAAATTTTATTTAAAATTTTTTGAATTAACTCATCAAAAAGATGTGATCATTTTGGACCTTTAAAAAGAGGAGCACCCAAGTACTTAAGAGGTAAATGTTGATGTTTAAAATTAGATATGTAGGATGTGATTGATTTTATTATTGGAGATACTAGAAGAAGTAATAAAATAGGTTTTGTTATCATTGATAGTAAGACCACTTTCTCTACCAAATGTATTTAAAAATTCTTAAGATTCTTCATATGATGAATGGAAGCATTGCAAACAATAATAAAATCATCCACAAAGCTTAAATGGGAAACAAGACCACCAATAGTTCTATAATACTAGATTATTTAAGAATAAATCATTCATGCTCCTAGATAAGTATTCAACATCAATGATAAATAAAGAGATAAAGGATCCCCTTGCCAAGGGAGGAAGGAAAGAAACTCAAAGTTTCCCATTAAGCAAAAATAAAAAAACCGTGCATTATTAATATAATTTTTAATAGAAAAATAAATTTATTAGAAAACCCAAATAAATTCAAAGAAAAAGGAAATCCCAAGAGATATTATCAAAATCTGTTAATATCTAATTTGAAAAGAATGTTTCCACCTCTAGTCTTAACATCTAAATCATGAATAATTCTTGGGAAAGTAAAATATTATAGAAATAGATCAACCTCTAACAAAACTAGTTTGGAAGAGAGATATGAAGAAAAAGAACTAAGCCTATTGGAACAATAATTTTGGAAATTAGCTTATTGAAGAAGGTGCAAAGACTAATAGGTCTAAACTCACTCCAATAGTCCATATTATTTTCTTAGGTATGAGAATAGAAGTGCTAGAAAATATCTAGAAAAGGATTACCAATAAAGAAATCAACCATAACATCAATCAAATCATTTTTAATAATAAACCAATATTTTTGAAAAAATTGAGTAGTGAAACCCTCTGGACTAGTAAGAGAATCTATGTTTATGCTATTAAGAACTTTAAAATTTTCATCTTCATTTGGCAAAATAGTAAGCAAAGCATTTTCATCATTGACAATAATAGGAATCTAGTAACAATTTAGAAATAGCTTCATAAGAGAAACTCTTATTAAGCATATTTCTAAAATAATTAATAACAATCCTTAATATCATTATTCTCATAATCCATTCTCCATTATCATTTTAATTTTTGAATATTATTTAGAGCTCTCTTTATTATTAACTAAAGCATATAAATACCTGTATTCTTATCACCATTTGTAATATGTTTACTAGCTACTTTTTGATGCTAATAAGTTTCTTCCATATTTTGAAAATTAACAAGTTTATCCTTCACCTCATTCAAGTTCATAATCTTGGAAGGTTCCATCATAATAGAAACTTCAAGATCACAAACCAAATTTTCCATATCCTTGATATTAGCAAAAGATTTTAAAATAATACTTATTCCACCAAACTAGATTTTGTTTAAGTCATTTCAAAACTGTAACCTATTCATCCCCTAATCAATTATCGGATGTATAGAGCTTTCTAATTTTAGCCACAACATTAAAAATTTAATTATAGTGTTTAGTTTTTAAATGTGGAGCACCAAATAGATCTTAGGGAGTACTTATTGAAGTGATCATGTATGAAATTAAGGAATGATGCACTATCTCAAAAGATAGAAATCATCACCTTATAATGGACTTAATCGCATAATAAGGACTCTTAAGACATGATGGGTCTTCGAATATACTAGTGATCTTTCCCCTACTTTACATAGAGAAGTAAAGTAGGTTTATTTTAAGTTGAGTTCATTAAGTTCCCTATGGATCAAACCCCCATAGTTAATTACATCTTAAGGAATGGGAATTTATTAGAAATACTCTCAATTAAAGTAGAAATTAAGGTCTCCAAAGATTTCAAGGCTAGACTATCAAAGGATTGTTTGTATAGGAAAATCAATTGTGATTGTTCAAGGAGAAGACTTATTATCGAAGCCAAAGGGAATGAGAAAATGCTCATGATAAGAAGCCTAGTGAGCATTCCAATCTATCTTGTAGTTGGGCTTTATATGTTTGAAGTTGAAGAGATTAATTTTATTGAAGTTGACATTTTATTATAAAGCTGGACTTATAATCAAACAACACAAGGTTGTGGAAAATACCTAAGAGGTGAGGATTTATTATAGTAGCTTGAAGGAAATAGCAACCTCAGACCCTATATCTAGGGAGCTTTAGCATAAGCCAAAGCATGACCTAGGTATATGCAAAATGGGCATAAGGTTTACCTCCATAAGAGAGAATAAATCACCTGGTTGCTGGGCTTATAATCGCCTGGAGTGGCCGCCAGCTAACTACTCCTACAATTTTAAAACCATGTAGGCAAGTCTTATGCATTTGGAAGATAGTTAGGTAATTATTAATTTAGAAAGAGACAAAAGTCCTTAAACCCACTCCCTAAGAGACTAGAGTAGGACTTATATGAGTAATGACTTAATCAATAAATGCAAATGTTTCAAATTTAATTTGATTTTAGACACATTATTTTGACAAAGGTTTTGGCATTTTGTATTCTTATATGCATGATGAAGTTAGATTATTGGCTAAATCAATGAGAAAGAGGTGTTTTCCTCCATAAAGGAGGCCCTCAAAGGTCAAGCCTTCGCCTATCATGAAAGGATGGAAACCCCTCTTGCAAGAGTGAAGCAATATGCATGCATGATGAGACATACAACATTGAGCTAAGGGGTTACTAAATCTTTTAATTATCTTGATTTAATGCCTAGGCGATATGTGAGGTTATGAATTATTTAAAACTTTAGTTATGAGTTGGTAAAATATTTATTTTTCCCAATGAGCCTAATCGCATCTAGGCCACACATTCAAACATCAACCATTTAAGAAACTATGGAAAGCATGACATTTCTAGTACAAATCCTAAATAAATCATCAACCAAATTATATAACTATCGTGAAAAAATAAAAGGCTGATGCGGTCAAATATTGCCGTACAACCCGAAAAGAAAAGGTGGGTTGCTGAGCTCTACCCTTATACAACCAAAATTACAAAATAATAATTATAATTTATAATGAATGAATGCTATGGGGTCTATTCTTTCATTCTTCATTCTACATGGCTTCATTTCTTTCCTTTGATTTGATTTGATCCACTTCAAAGGCATCACTTGGCCTCCTTGGACAAAGCCTTCTAGCAAATGATCATCCTTATCCCCCATAACACTAATCCTAATTTATAATTGAAAAATTACATTAAGAATAAGAAAAATAAATCTAACTACACCTGCAGAACATAGGTTAGTTAAACATACATACAATCCCAAGCATTTATATCATAATTTGGACTTAGCACCATGTACATGGTTAACCAAGCCCACATGTCCTAACTTGGATTATGCTTAGGGGCTTAAGAAACTGCAAAGAGAGAACATTTATATTTATTTTAAGAGGCCCTTAAGCATAATCCCATGTAGAAAACATGATTAGGCTAATCACAGCCTACCATCCAGTCTCTGAGGCATACACCCTAAGATCCAGTCTACAATAATACATCACAAAGCAAAATATACATTATACCAAACACCACCCTATCATAAAGCTAGAAGTAGTGACTTAATTCTATTGTGTGTGTTAAGGCTTGTGTGGTATGTCTTGCTAGGCATTAGAGTTGTAGTTCTCTAAGTATAGAAAGATTTAATTTAACATGAAGGGTTAGTTTCACTTAAAGTTATTTAATTGATTTGAGAATTTTAATTTATGTTTTCTTTTGTTTCATTTGATTACATAGCAACTAAGTGTTATAAAGAGAAGAAAAGAGGATTGCTTTGATCCTTACCTTAAGCCACTTTCTAAAGCATGTTAATTTGATTTAGTTCTCCTTAGTGAATGGCTTATTACACATTTTAACTTAATCCTAAGTTTAGGATCACTTTAAATAATCTGATTTAATATGAAAAGCATGTTAAGATTAATTCAATTGAATTATTATCACGTGATATATGTTTAATCATTGATTTCCATCAAATGTAACATGCATATGATATTAATCCTAAATATACCTTGACATACAATATGTTTTAGCACACTTAGATGATTAATGTAGATGTGTATTTGTAGAAAAGGAGATTTTCATTCATTAGCTAAATGCACATACAAGTGTATAAAAGTTTTAAGTGGATACTTGGCCATTGTTAAACTATGGAATGAGGTAAAGACCTCCTTGGGACTACTTAAAGCCTCACATCCCGGATTGTCTAGATTAGATATACCCACTATTCTTGAATACACAAGAATGTACAAATGACTACAAGAATGGAAAATCATGCAAAAGTTGTATTTCATTAAATTGAATTATTTATACATGTGAGCTAAAGTTGAATAGGAAATTTTCATTCATTAGCTAAATGCACTTAAAATGTATAAAAGTTTTAAGCGGATACTTCGCCATTGTTAAACCAACAGAGTGAGGTAAAACCCTCCTTGGGGCTACTTAAGGCCTTTGCATCCCTGAATGTCCGACTAGATATACCCACTATTCTTGAATACACATGAATGTACAAGTGACTACAAGAATGAAAATCATGCAAAAGTTGTATTTCTTTCAATTGAATTATTTATATATGTGAGCTAAAGTTCTATCTAAATTCTAACATAGAAAGACATAGGAATGAATCCAAACAAATGTTGTGTCCTTTTCAAATGGACTATACACATGTTGACATTCCAACTTTATGTAAATCCATATAGACTAAAGAAAGAGAACTCCATATCACATGTTCTAAGCCATAGACACATGCAAGCTTATAAATATTTATAACTATTATCACTCCAAATATAATAGTTTACTTATGAACTTTTAAAAATAACTTTGATATAATAGTAATAATAACCACACATATATTAAATTAGATCAACACATGCAAGCTTGAAATAAAGGGAACCATTTGATTTAGTTAATTTTTCAAATGATGAATGCATGAATCAAATGACATACAACATTTAATATGATTGGAGAACAATAACTAAACATAAACACATGATTTCGTTCAATTAAATTAATTCCTAAGGACAATCATATCAAATAAAATCATTATAGGAAACCAAAGTTTCTTATGTCACTTTTAACTTTTATGTTTCGATTTGATTTAATGAAATGAAGGAAAGTTTGCTGATCCTAACCCATTCTTATGTTTGTGAATTGATTTTGTTTAATAAAATTTAATTAAGTGGATTTTATGGATTAATTAGGTATAATATGAATTAAATCTACTAATTAACCTTACCTATGTTACCTTAAAGTAATTAATTAAATATGAGCCAACATGATATGCATGGAAAATAACTTGCAATGATCCTAAGAAATGAAAGAGCCTAATAAAATTAGCTCATAATTATTGATTAATTAGATTAAGAAATTTAATTAATTACTTTTATTATTTTCCACACATGGATAAATCATAATTTTAACTCTTTAGGCTATTAAACACCTAAAGATCTACCCATGAATTAATTAATGAAGATCGATATGATTGTAATTTTAATTTGATTAATCAAATCATTAATTAATTAATCAATTTCTTACATATGCCAAATTGATTAATTATCCTCCAAATGAGAAAGATATCCTAATTATTTTCCTCCAATATTTTATATGAATAACTAATCAAATAAAGCTTAGTCAATTATACTAATAGTTAAATTAATTATATAAGAATATGTCTCATAACTAAATTTTCTTTTGACTTTGGATGAACATATAAATAAGGATTGAATTGATTTTTATAATTGACATTAATAAATTATGTTCATACAAATTTTTATTTGATTATAATATTTATAATGTTATTGGTTTAGTTAATTTTTATACAAAGTTTTACTTAAATTTTATAATAATTTAATTTGTACATTTTTGGATTTTGTTTGATCACATATTATTTCTTTCTTTTTTTTTTTTATTCTAAAGATTGATTAACTTTTTTTTTAGATCCATTAAATTTAATAATAAATAAAATATTGATTAATCATGATCATTCAATCAAAGATCAAATGGCCCATGAGTTAATCATGGCTTGATAGGTAATCAAATCACTATGCCATTTGACCTAATCAAAACTATTCACTTCAAACAAATAAAATGAATGGTCTTACTTTTGTCTCTAAACTCTTGCCAAAATGATTAAAAAAGTAAAGTGTTTGCTCTAAAGGTTGATCCTAACGATGCTTGCATTCAACACATCAAACATGAGATCCCTAAGGCTTTCTAAGCTTTAAGAATTATACCTCATCGAGTTAATGTCATGGATTCGACCAAGAGGTGGCTTCTTAAGAAATGAAGCCCTATTGAGGTGCTTGTTGGGTCATATCAATACTTTAGCTAGCATTCTTTTCTTTTGCTCTATGGTTCTCTTCCTCCTCACTCTCATAGACACCGGCTTTTGGCATCTATCGAAGAGGAAAATCAAAATTCTTGACTTTTCAAAATGTTCTCAACAATCTTATCCACATATATAGTATTCATTTAGATGATCAAACTCATGCTATAATATTAGCCATCCATCCGAGAGTAATTTTGATAGGTTGACCAAAATGATCTGACTGTGACCTTAACCCAGATCGCTACCATAGCTCAAAATCCATCAATGCTTAAACATCATTCAAAGAACAAAGCTATTTTGATTCCCATCTTTTGAAGCTTTGGATTAATTATTACTAGAGATTAAAAGGTCGATGGTCTTGCATCGGTTCACTCCTAAGAGCATAGCTAATGTATTCTTTGTGTCTTCAAGAACAATAATCTCCACTGATTATATATATGATGTGTTATTGAGAACATTAGGATCAAAATCCTCTAGAAGCTGACCATACCACTATGGATCATTAAAGAACCCTCCAGGAGCTACCAGTAATGCCTTTGATTTGGAAGTTTTATACAAATCATTAAGGATGGCTTTTATGGTAATTAAACCCCAGCATACTATTCTCAGATCATCAATACTTGCATCTATTCCATGGTCATTCATCATTTCCTCAAAGGAATACCAATCGGAGCAAAGCCAACAATGAGCCTGATAACTACAATCATGTCATCTATGATCTGGATCTTCTTCGATTTGATCTCCCCAAGGAGACCTCAATGGTGGCTCATCGAGGACCATATCAGCCTTGACAATTTTAGTCAGGGATTCTTTCTTCATGCTAAATCCAAAGAACCATCTAGCATAGACTTTCGAAGGGGTTTTTCTATGACCAACGATGCAATGGGAGAAGAAATGAAGAATGAGACCAACGCTTGGAGCTAGAAAGTCACAGTCTTTATAAAGGAGGATGGAGGCATAGAGGGATAGTTCACTGGTAGCCAAACTATGCGAGTGGCATGGTTCGATCAATCAGTAAAATATTCATGGCATGTCTCATGTTCTTTCTATAGGTAGCCAAATTTATGGGGACTAGTTGGGATAAAAAAGTCTCAATCAGCTACCTGCTGCATGCTACCTGCTGGAGGAAGAGGGAGGTGTGGATGCTACTTGGGTCAGCTAGGCTTCTCTTGGTTGAGAGGAAAAGATGGACATGAGGGAGAGTTTGCTTTCAGCTTTGCGTCCAACAAAGGAGAGGTGCTCAGAGATATTTTTTATTTTTTATTTTTTTAGGACCGGCTGGGATGGGAGAGCCGCTCTCAAGTGAAGTAGGAATAAGAGGGCTTTGGCTTCTCTTATTGAAGGGAGATGAGAAAAAGGATAGGCCCTCATTTTCTTTTGTTTTTTCTAGTGTGTCTGTGTTTTTTGCTAGCTAAGAGAGAGAGAGAGAGAGAGAGAGAGAGAGAGAGAGAGAGAGAGAGAGAGAGAGAGAGAGAGAGATGCCAACTTTGTCTTACATGCCCCAACTTCTCCCATGTTCCGCTTTTATTTCTTTTTTTATTTGCATTTTTTATATGTTGTCATGATCACATAAATTAGCAAGGAGTAGGTCATTTAATAGTTTTGTCTTTTTCACATTTTTTTTAAAAATTTGGTGAAAATTGATTTTTTTTTAAATACATGATTTTAAAAGTTTTACAAAATTTTAATAACTTTAGTGAATAATTGAATGAAAATTTATAAGTTATGTATAAAATAAGATAATTTTAATTTTGATTACTAATTATTGTTAATATGGATTCATAATTTGATAAATTAATTATTTTGATTTAATGGTTGATATATTATATATATATAACATTTATTTATAGTTTTATTTTGATTTAATTCTGAATAAATTTTTTTTTGATGTTTACAATTGGTTTAATCTCTCTCTCTCTCTCTCTCTCTTGTAGTTCATTTAGATTTCAAATGGATTGTGTATGTTAAATTAAAATTTGTTATTTGTTATTATCATTTTCTTTTATACATATTAGTGACTTAACATTGAAATCATGATTTGATTTAATTTAGGCCTAAACTTGAATAAAATTTCATTTGATTTTGAATTAATATGAATGATTTACTTGATGGTTTTGATTGTGATTATATGTAAAACTTTGAATGATGATTGGAGGATTGATTTGTTTTAGGTTGAACTTGGCTAAGTCCATGAAATTGGCTTAAAGGTTTGGATTTGGATTTAATTTGATTTGGATTTAGGTTTGGATCATGATTTGAAGTTTAGTTTGAGTTTGAATTTGATAAATTAATTGAAGGGTTGAATTAATCTTTGAGAAAATTAATTAAATTTGGCTTGATTTGGATTTGGCTAAGGCTAAGTCCATAAGATAAATCATGGGTCTTATGAAGGATTTTGATTTTGATTTGATCATGGGCTTCAATCATTTGATTAGATTTGATTTTTATATTTATATTTGAATTGAATTTGAGGTTTGGTTTAGAGATTTAGGCTATAGAGTAGAAGTCTCCTTAATTCCTAAGGCATAGTCTAATCCTATGATTAACCCTTCTATGTCTTAGGTTTAGGTTAAGTGTTCACCTAATCACTAGAAGTGTCTTATGGCTAAGGAATTCTTAGTGTCTAGAAGATCCATATCTAAGAAGAGGAGGTTGAGAAGTCACTCAAAAAGTGATGTCAACATTAATATGTGAATCCACATGTTCTAAAATCTGAAAGGAGAGAAATTATTTAATATATTATAATTATCTTTAATAGAAACCAAAAGAAGAGCATGATCAAACAAGGTTCTGCTTAAATGATCTATATAAGTAATAGGCCATTGAATAATCCAATGAGTATTAAAAGAATTTAATCTAACCTTTGCCAAAGTCTAGAGTTTTACCAAGTATAATAGAAGCCCTAAAACCAATATCAATCAAATTACAATCAAGGATCATATTGCAAAATTCTTCCATGGAATGAATATTAGAGAGCAAACAACACTTTATTCTAAGAGAATAAAATAATGTTGAAATCCTCCAACAAACCAAGGTTTATTGACAAATGTAGCAAATTCTCAAATTATCCCAAAGAAGATTTCTAGATCTTACAAGATGCATAAATAAAAGTGCCCAAAACAATAATCACCATAAGAGATTTGGGTGGATTACCTATTGAAAATCATCAAGAATAGAAATATCAACAAAATTATTCCAAAAACATCAAATCTTATTCTTAACATTAGAGAAAAATTATTGAAATCGATCATTCTAGCAACATGGTTAATTTTATTAGCATGAATAAGAGGCTCCAGAATAATAAGTAAAGAAATATATAAACTCTAAAAAGATTTCTATAGTTATGAATAGAGAGAATACATCCTCTAACATTCCAAACAAGAAAATTAAACATGAGGAAATAAAATGGGGTTAAGAAAACGTTAATTAAGAGGGAGAGATAGGTCGCAACAAATCTAGTATTTTTTGACAATTTGGGAGGGAAATTTTTAACATTCTTTCTCTTATTAGCATGATAAGTTTGGAAACCATTTTCTTTTCCCATATAATCATCATCTAAGAAGGATTGAGCAACATTAGTCACAGAATTTGGAGAAGTCTCCTATATAGAAGTGAGTTCTCCTTCTTCCAAGATAGTAGAAATTCTTAAAGGAAAATGAACATTAGGTATAGCAAGAGAGGGAGTCGTAATAGATTTATTTAAAAGAAAAGTGTGAACACACCTTCCTCTTCAATACCCAAATTATTAGACAAAACCAAATCTTTTGAGAATTTAAATCATCCTGAACTTGAAAATTAGAATTTGGTTTTGCAACTTGATTATCATGAGGAACCAAGACCATATTCTCCATAGAATTTGAATGATGCATAACATTAATATTTTCAATTAAAGCTTCATTTTTATCAATCAAAGCTAGCAAAGATGCATAGATTGAATCTAAGGAAATAGAATTGTCATCCAAAAGTTTAGAAAAACTATTATTGTCCACATTAGAAGCCTTCAATTGCAGAAGAGGTAATAAGTAAAACAACCTTATTTAGGAACATTCAAAAAATTCTTTTTTGAAGCTTTTGATATTTAACAATGGTTGGCCTAGGGTTAGGAATAGAAGTTTCAACAAGGATTTTCTTTTTAGGTGAAGATGAAAATGAAACATTAGAATTATCGCATCATGGATTTTGTAAGAACAAAGGACAATAAATTTTAAAATTCAATTAACATGTAACTGTAATTTGGGATCCCAACCAGATTTCTTTGGGTGTTTCTTGGTAATGTTCAATTCAACAAGAATTCAAGCCACTAAAGGATGAGATTTTGTATTCATTGCCTGATCAATTTACAATGGTCAACCAACTAAAGCACCCATAATAAAAAAAGGAATTAATGGTTAATGAAATGAATTCACATATTAAGGAGAGAAATCCAAAGTGAAATGATTGGGGATTATGGTTTATGGTTTCGGGTTAGGGTTTAGGTTTAAGGTTAAGGTTTAGGGTTTAGTTTAGTGTTTAGGTTTAGGGTTTATGGTTTTAGGGTTAGGGTTTAGGGTTTAGGTTAGTTTTGGGATTAGGTTAGTTTAGGTTTAGGGTTTTAGATTTAAGGTTTATGATTTAAGTTTATGGTTTTAGTTTGGGTTTATTTAGGTCTAAGGTTTAGGGTTTAGTTTTTTAGAGTTTAGGGATTATGGTTTAGGGCTTAGTTTGTGGGTAAGTTTTGGGTTTAGTAGTTTTGGGTTTAGAATTTTAGTTAATTTTTGGTTTTAGGGTTTTAGTTTTTTTTTTTAAAAAAAAGTAAATCAAGTTTAAGTATTTAATTTAGTTTTTTATTTATTTTATTTATTTTATTTATTTTTATTTAGGTTTATTTTATTTTATTTTAATTTATTTATTTATTTTAAGTTTATTTTTTTTAGTTTATTTATTTTATTTTTTTAAGTTTAATTTAGGTTTAGGTTTTATTTTATTTTTTTAGGTTTATTTTATTAATTTAGGTTTAGTTTTATTTTATTTTAGTTTTATTTTTTAGGTTTATTTTATTTTTTTAGTTTAGTTTAGTTTTTATTTATTTTATTTTAGTTTAGTTTATCATTATTTTATTTTATTTTTAGGTTTAGATTTAGGTTTAATTTAGGTTTAATTATTTTATTTTATTATTTTATTTAGGTTTTTTATTTATTTTATTTTTAGGTTTATTTGGTTTATTTAGTTTTGGGTTTTTGGGTTAGTTGATTTTTTTAGGTTTAGTTTAGTGGTTGTGGAGGTTTAGATTTAGGGTTTAGGTTTAGGGTTTTAGGGTTTAATTTAGGGTTTAGTTTAGGGTTTAGGGTTTTTTTTTAGGGTAAGTTTTTAGGGTTTATGTTTTAGTTTAGATTTAGAGTTTAGGTTTATGGTTTTAATAGAGAACAAATTCAATTTAACATTTCTTCTTTCAATTTCATCAACCAAGTACACACCAAGTTTTCTAAGACACGTATGACATTGATAAAAATGAGCACATAGAGCAAATCAAAACCTAAGATAAATAGAATGCCTCTACTATAAAGATATAGTTCCATAAGCGTAGATCGATCATTCTTCGCTTTCTCCAGTTCCCATCGAATCACCCTTTCCTCAAGTAGTGATCATCATCAAATCTTGATCTCTCCTTCCACCACCACGGATGAAACCTCCATCGCTCCGCCCGCCTTCATAACTGCTACCTCCATATCTACCAGCACCTCTAGATCTCCCACCACCACTATGATAAACACTGCCTCCACTTTAGCCTCCACCATGAGTCTAGATGAGCTGCTGACTGTGAGGTTCAGGTGCCCATTCTGGGGTTGTTATTAGCTTTCAATTTACTTTAATTTATTTAGTTACTTTAGGTTTATGTTTTGGGGTTTAGGGTTTAAGGTGCAGGGTTTTAGGATTTTTAGGGTTTAGGTTTAGGTTGGGTTATTTTGGGTTTATGATTTTGTGGGTTTGGGTTTTGGAAGGTAGTTAGGGTTTAGGGTTTAAGGTTAGTTTAGGTTTAGGTAGGGTTTATAGTTAGAGTATAGTTATGGTAGGTTGTGATCAGGCTAGGTTGTTTATAGTGGGTTTAGGGTTTAGGATTTGCTTTGTGGTTAGGATTTAGAGATTTTTTAGGTCAGTGGTTTAACTGCCAGATTAGTTTACAGTTAGGGTTAGAGTTTATTGTGGTATTTAGTTAGGTTATTTGGGTTTGGTTTATTTTATTTATTTATTTTTAATTAACCAATAAGGTTTTATTTAGTTTATTTTTTATTTATTTTAGTTTATTTTATTATTTATTTAAGTTTTTTTATTTTATTTAATTTATTTAATTTATTTTAGGTTTTTTTATCAACATAATTTGATTTTTATTTTATTTTAGGTTTGTTTGATATTTTAGGTTTAAGTTTTATTTATTTTAATTTTAGGTTTAGGTTTTAGGTTTTTATTTATTTTATTTTAATGTTTTATTTTTAGTAGTTTAGGTTTAATTTTTGGTTTATTTTATTTTATTTACTTTAGGTTTAGGTTTAATTTTAGTTTATTTTACTTTTAGGTTTATGTTTTATTTATTTTAGTATAGTTTATTTTTAGTTTTGGTTTATTTTATTTTGATTATTTTATTTTTATTTCAGGTTTAGATTTTTTTTTTGTTTAGGGTTTATGTTTTATTTTATTTTATTTTAGATTTATTTTATGTTTATTTTATATTTAGTTTTATTTTAGGTTTTATTTATTTTATTTAGTTTTTTTTTTTTAGTTTTATTTTATTATTTATATTTATTTTATATTTATTTTAGTTTAGATTTATTTTATTTTTTGGGTTTAGGTTAGGTTTTAGTTTTGGTTTTGTTTTATTTTATTTCTTTAATTTAGGTTTTTTTATTTATTTTATTTTAGGTTTTATTTTTAATTTAGGTTTTAGGTTTTTAGAGTGGTTTAGGGTTTGTTTAGGTTTTAGGTTTATGGTTTAGTTTTAGGATTAGGTTTAGTTTAGGTTTAGGGTTTTAATGTTTAGGGTTTAGGGTTTTATTTTAGGGTTTAGGGTTTAGGTTTTACTATTTTGGTTTTAGGGTTTTAGGTTTAGTTTAGGTTTTAGGTAGGGTTTAGGGTTTGGTTTTATTTAGGATTTAGGTTGGTTTAGGTTTGTTTAGTTTAGGTTAAGATTTTTAATAGAAAATAAAGTCAGGTTTTTTTTATTTAAAGTCATTTCTTTGATTTCATCAAACAAGTAGATGTTTTTAGGTGATGACATCTGAGTATTTTTAGATATTTATTCCATAGGTTTTGGTCATTTTTTTATTTTTTCACTAGTGGTATCATATTTTATTAGTTTAAGTTTCTTTATTTTAATAATCACCTTATTTAGTTATTTTTTTTTAGGTTAGTTGAGTTATGATGTTTATCAGGTTTACCCATTTTTTTGGTTTATTTTTGGTTTATATGGTTTAGGGTTTATTTAGTTTATTTTATTTTAGGTTCAAGGTTTTATTTTGGCTTTATTTAGGTTTAGGATTTAGGTTTAGATTTAGGTTTATTTATTTTAGTTTATTTTTATTTATTTAGTTTATTTTTATTTTTTATTTTAGGTTTAGGTTTTATTTTGGTTTTTATTTATTTTAGTTTATTTTTAGGTTTAGGTTTTATTTATTTTACATTTTATTTTATTTAAGTTTATTTTATTTTATTTTACATTAAGTTTTTTTTTATTTTATTAAGATTATTTTATTTTTTATATTTATTTTTTTAGTTTAGTTTGGTTTTTATTTATTTTAGGTTTTATGTTTGTTTAGTTTATTTATTTTAATTTTATTTTATTTAGGTTTGTTTTATTATTATTTAGTTATTTAATTAAGTTTAGTTTAGTCCTAGTAGGTTTTATTTTTAGGGTTTTTTTAGGGGTCAGGGTTTTTTTAGGGTAAGGCTCAGTTTAGTTAGGTTTGGGTTTTTAATTTTTTAGGGTAGTTAGGTTAGGGTTTAGAGTTTTATTATGAGTTTTAAATTGAGGGTTAGTGAAGTTTGGGTTTAGTGGTCAGTAGGTGGGGTTTCAGGGTTAGGAGTTTGTGGTTTTAGGTTAGGATCAGGGTTAGGCTCAGTTTTTTTAGTTAGTTTAGGGTAGGGTTTAGGTAGGGTTTAGTAGTTTTGTGGTTATTTTAGAGTTTGGGATTTAGGGTTTATAAAAATTGTAAACCAAATGTAGGTTTTTAGTTTATTTAGTTTATTTTATTATATTTTAGTTTTATTTTATTTATTTAGTTGGTTTATTTATTATATTTATTTATTTTAGTTTTATTTATTATTTAGGTTTAGGTTTTAGGTTATGTTTATTTTTAGTTTATTTATTTTATTTTATTTTTTAGTTTTGGTTTATTTTTATTTAGTTTTAGGTTTTATTTATTTTTTTTTAGTTTAGGTTTTATTTTTATTTTTTTTAGTTTAGGTTTGTTTATTTATTTTTATTTTAGGTTTTTATTTATTTTATTTAGGTTTAAGTTTTATTTTATTTTAGATTTGTTTATTTTAGTTTAGGTTTAGGTTTTTATTTTGTTTATTTTAGGTTTATTTTGGTTTAGTTTTATTTTTATTTATTTATTTTTTAGGTTTAGGTTTTATTTAGTTTTATTTTATTTTATATTTATTTATTTTATTTTACATTTAATATTTTATTTAGATTTTATTTTAGGTTTATTTATTTTAGTTTAGTTTTTTATTTTTTATTTTAATTTTTATTATTTATTTATTTAGGTTTAGGTTTAGTTTATTTATTTTATTTTTATCAGTATAAGTTAGTGTAGGTTTTTTTAGCCATTTTTTTCAGTGGCTCAGTATGTTTAGGGTTTAGGGTTTGGGTTTTGGTTTATCATGGCTAGGGTAGTAGGGAGTGTTTAGGGTCAGTGTTTAGGTAGTGGGTTTCAGTGGTTTTTGGTCATTTTTAGGCAAGGTTACAGTAGGTTTATTTAGGTTTAGGGTTTAGGTTTTTTACATTTAGGTTTAGAGTTTATTTATTTAGGGTTTAGGTTTTAGTTTAGGGTAGGGTTTAGTTTTAGTTTATTTAGGTTTTATTATTTTAAATTTAGTAGATTTAGGTTTATTTAGTTTATTTTATTTATTATTTTATTTTTTTATATTTTATTTAGGTTTTTATTTATTTATGGGTTTATTTATTTTTATTTGTTTTATATTTTTTTTTTTTAGGTTTATTTTTTATTTAGGTTATTTAGGTTTATTTTAGTTTAGTTTATTTTATTTATTTATTTTATTTATTTAGTTTTAGGGTTTAGTTTATTTTAGGTAGTTTAAGTTTTATTTTATTTAGTTTTAGTTTATTTAGTTTATTTTTATTTTATTTAGGTTTAGTTTTTATTTTAGATTTTTATAGTTTGTGGGTTTAATTTTTTTTTTTTTTTTTTATGTTTTTAGGTAGTTTTAGTTTTGGGGTTAGGCTTATTGTTTTTTGGTTTTTAGGGTTTTTGTGGTTTAATTTAGATTTTTTAGGTTTAAGGTAGGTTTTTTTAGGGTTTAGGGTTTATTTAGGGTTTAGGATTTTATTTAGGTTATAAAGGTTAGTTTTTTTTTAGGTTATATAGGATTTTTTAAGTTTTTTTTAGGTTTAGGATTTATTTATTTATATTTAGGTTTATTTTATTTTGGTTTATTTGAGTTATTTTTTTTTTTAGTATTTTAGTGTTTTTTTTATTTATTTTTTTGGTTATTTAGTTTTATTTTTTTTTTTGGTTACATTTTATTTTAGTTAATTTCATTATAATTTTTTATTTATTTATTTAAATTTTTAGTTTAGTTTAAATTTATTTATTTTATTAGTCAGTTTTATTTTTATTTTTATTTTATTTAGTTTATTTTTTGGTTTAGGTTTAGTTTTTATTTTATTTATTTAAGTTTAGTTTTATTTATTTATTTATTTTAGGTTTTATTTTAGGTTTATTTTTAGGTTTTAGTGTTTAGGGTTTTAGTTTATTTTAGGGTTTTTATAGGGTTAGTTTTAGGGTTTAGGTTTAAGGTTAAGGTTTAGGGTTTAGGTTTTTTTCTTTTTTTAATTTTTATTTTATTTTATTTAGGTTTAGGTTTATTTTAGTTTATTTTATTTGGTTTATTTTTTATTTTTTATTTAGGTTTAGTTTATTTTATTTTAGTTTTATTTAGAGTTTAGATTTTATTTTGTTTTATTTTTTTTAGGTTTAGTTGGTTTATTTTTATTTAGTTTATTTTTATTATTTTAGTTTAGGTTTATTTTATTTTTAGTTTAGATTTTATTTTATGTTATTTTGTATTTATTTTTAGTTTAGTTTAGGTTTATTTTATTTGTTTAGTTTAGTTTAGGTTTAGGTTTTATTTTTTTTAGTTTATTAGTTTAGGTTTAGGTTTATATTTTATTTAGGTTTAAGTTTTATTTTTTAGGTTTATTTTATTTTTTTACATTTATTTTTAGTTTATTTTTATTTATTTTATTTTATTTTATGTTTATTTTATTTTTAGATTTTTTATTAGTTTTTTATTTATTATTTTATTTTATTGATTTTAATTTATTTTCTTTAAGTTTATTTATGTTATTAGTTTAGTTATTTTTATTTATTTTTTTATTTATTTTTTATGTTATTTTATTTATTTATTTATAGGTTTATTTATTTTAGTTTAGCTTGGATCAGTAGTCAGTTATAGTTTGGTTAGGTTTAGGTTTAGGTTTAGGTTTAGGAGTTTAGTTTAGGTAGGTTTATGGTAATCAAGATTTAGAGTTAGGGTTTAGGTTAGATCAGGGCACAGTGTTTAGTTTTAGTTATTTGGGTTTAGGGTTTGTGGTTTTTAGGATTTATATTTTTTTTTTTAGGTTTTAAATTATTTATTTTAGTTTTATAGGTTTATTTTATTTATTTATTTTAGTTTAGTTTTTTTTTATTTATTTAGTTTAATTTTTATGTTTAGGTTATTTTAGTTTTTTTTTTATTTTATTATTTTATTATTTTATTTAATTTAGTTTTATTTCTTTAGTTTATTTATTTTTAGTTTAGATTTTATTTTTTTATTTTATTTTAGTTTTTATTTTATTTTATTTATTTTTTATTTTATTTAGTTTTTATTTATTTTATTATTTAATTTTATTTAGGTTTACATTTTTATTTTATTTTATTTTAGGTTATTTATTTTAGGTTTATTTTAAGTTTTTTGGTTTATTTAGTTTGGTTTAGGTTTTATTTAAGTTGGGTTAGTAGGTTTAGGGTTTAGTGTTTAGGATTTGTGGGTTAGGTTTAAGTTTATGGTTTTTTAGGTTATTTTAGGTTTGGTATTTAGGGTTAAGATTTTTTTTAAATTTTGTTTTATTTTTTTTTAAAATTAAGTAAACTCATAAGTTTATTTATTTAATTTATATTTTATTTATTTTAGTTTATTTTATTTTTCTTATTTAGGTTTATGTTTATTTTTATTTACTTTAGTTTATTTATTTTAGGTTTATTTATTTTATTAGGTTTTTATTTTAGTTTTTTTTTTTTTTTAAGTTTAGGTTTTTTATTTTTTTTATTTATTTTATTTATTTTTTTTAGTTTAGGTTTTAATTTTAATTTTTTAGGTTTAGGTTTATATTTTAATTTAAGTTTATTTTTAGGTTTATTTTTAGTTTAGGTTTTTTTTATTATTTTATTTTTTTTTATTTAGGATTTTTATAGTTTTATTTATTATTGGTTTATTTTGTTTAGGTTTATTTTATTTTTTTTAGGTTTAGGTTTTAGTTTTTTAGGTTTTATTTATTTATTTTTATTTATTTTTTAGGTTTATTTTTTTATTTAGTTTTATTTTATTTTATTAGTTTAATTTTTATTATTTTAGGTTTTTATTTTTAGTGAGGTTTTTATATTTTATTTTAGTTTAGTTTTATTTTCAATTATTTTATTTTAGGTTTTATTAGTTTAAGTTTTTTATTTATTTTATCTTTTTATCTTTATATTTATTTATTTATTTTATTTATTTTATTTAGTTTAGGTTTGTTTTATTTTAATCAGTTTTTAGGTTTAGGGCCTAGGGTTATTTTAGGGTTTAGGGTTAGTTAGGGCTCAGTTTTAGTTTAGGAAGGTTTAGTTTTTAGTAGGTTAGGTTTTATTTTGTGGTTTTTAGTTTAGTTAGGGTAATTTAGAGTAGGTAGGGTAGGGTTTAGCTCATATAGGCCTATTTTATTTAAGATTTGGTTTATTTTTTAAGTTTTTATTTATTTTAGTTTAGTTTTTTTATTTTATGTTAGTTCATTTTATTTTGTTTATTTTAGGTTTTATTTTTTTAGTTTGGTGTTTAGGTTTTTTATTTATTTTAGGTTTATTTTGGTTTAGGTTTTATTTATTTTAGTTTAGTTTATTTTTAGTTTATATTCATTTTATTTTGTTTTATTTAGTTTATTTTTTTTAGTTTTGGTTTTTATTTATTTTTTTGGTTTATTTTTTTTTTTTGGTTTTATTTAGTTTTCTTTTGTTTATTATTTTATTTTATTTATTATTTTTTATTTAGTTTTTTTTATTTTATTATTTTTAGTTTAGATGTTTATTTATTTATTTTTTTAGTTTTTTTATTTTATTTTAGTTTAGGTTATTTAGTAGTTTATTATTATTATTTTTATTTTTTAGTATGTTTATTTATTTATTTTATTTTAAGATTTATTTAGTTTAGTTTATTTTAGGTTTTAGGTATTTTAGTTTTTTTTTAGGTTTAGGGTTTAGGGTTTAGGAGTTAGGGATAGTTTAGGATTTTGGTTTGTGGGTTTAGGGTTTAGGTTTAGGATTTTTATTTTATAGTTTTTAGGTTGGGTTTGTGATTTTAGATTTTGGATTTCAGTTTCAGGTTTAGGTTTAGTGTTTAGTTTAGGTTTAAGATTTAGGGTTTAGGAGTTTAGGGTTTACATTTTAGAGTTTAGGTTTTGTGGAGTTTAGGGTTTAGTTATTGGGTTTTAGGTTTTAGTTTATTTATTTTTAGTTTTTATTTATTTTGTTTTATTTGAGGTTTAGTTTTTTTTTAGTTTAGTTTAGGTTTTATTATTTATTTTTAGGTTTTGGTTCTTATTTAGTTTTATTTTTTTTATTTTATTTTTATTTTGTTTTATTTTATAATGGTTTTATTCAACTTTATTTAATTTTTAGTTTAGTTTAAATTTTATTTATTTTATTTTAGTTTAGTTTTATTTTTTTTATTTTATTTATTTAGGTTTTGGTTAGGTTTGGTTTAGGTTTATTTTATTTTATTTTTTTTTATTTATTTATTTTATTTTTGAGGTTTATTTAGTTTAGGTTTAAGTTTAGGTTTTAGGGTTTAGGTTTAGTGTTTGTGGTAGGTTTTGGGTTTTAGGTTTAGGTTTTAGGGTTAGGGTTTAATGTTTAAAGGTGTAGGGTTATAGGTTTAGGGTTTAGGGTTAATTTTAGGGTTTAGGGTTTAGGGTTAAGGTTTTTCTTTTTTAATTTTTGTATATTTTTTTAAAATTAATTAAACTCATAGGTTTAGGTTTATTTAGTTTATTTAAAATTTATTTTGGTTTATTTTTTTTATTTTTATTTTAGTTTATGTTTATTTTTATTTAGTTTAGTATATATTAGAGTTTAGATTTTTTTTATTTTTGTTTATTTTTTATTTAGTTTTAGTTTTGGTTTATTTTAGTTTAGTTTTATTTTTTATTTTTTTATGTTTAGTTTAGGTTTTATTTTATTTTTTAGGTTTAGGTTTAGATTTTATTTTATGTTTATTTTTAGGATTTATTTTAGTTTAGTTTAGGTTTATTTTATTTGTTTTATTTAGTTTAGGTTTAGGTTTAGTTTATTTTTAGGTTTTGGTTTAGGTTTTATTTTTTTTAATTTAGTTTATTTTAGCTTAGGTTTAGGTTTATTTTATTTTTAGTTTAGGTTTAAGTTTTTTTTTTTAGTTTATGATTTATTTTATTTTTTATTTATATTTATGTTTATTTTTTAGGTTTCTTTTATTTTATTTTATTTTATTTTATGTTAGTTTAGTTTTATTTTATTTAGTTTTATTTTAGTTTAGTTTAGGTTTTATTTATTTTATTTTATTTTAATTATTTTTAATTTATTTTCTTTTGTTTAGTTCAGTTTAGGTATTAGTTTAGGTTTTTATTTTATTTTATTTTATTTTATTTTGCTTTTTATGTTTTATTTTATTTTATAATTTTATACTTTGGTAGGTTTTATTTTTTTGGATTCTTAGTTTTGGGTTAGGTTTAAGTTTGGATTTAGGTTTAGGATTTAGGTTTTTAGGGTTATAGAGGTTAGAGTTTAGGGTTTAGTGTTATGGTTTAGGGATTAGGATTTAGGGTTTAGGGTTTAGGGTCAGTTTAGTAGGGTAGGTTTAGTGGTTTAGGGTTTGTTTTAGGGTTTAGGGTTTAAGTAGGATTAGGGTTTAGGGTTTAGGTTTTAGGATTTAGGATTAGGTTTGGGTTTTCTTTTAGGTTTAAATTTTATTTATTTTAGTTTAGTTTATTTTAGTTTATTTTATTTGGTTTAGTTTTTTTTGTTTAGTGTTTAGGTTTTTTTATTTATTTTTAGGTTTATTTTTATGTTTAGGTTCTATTTAGTTTTCCTTTTTTTAGGGTTATTTTATTTTATGTTTTTTTATTTAATTTAGGTTTTTATTTTTTTTATTTCATTTTTTAGTTTAGTTTAGATTTTATTTATTTTTTTTAGTTTATTTTATTTTTATTTTATATTATTTTTACTTTTAGGTCTAGGTTTAGCTTCCAGTTTATTTTTTTTATTACTATTTAATTTTATTTAGGTTTACATTTTATTTATTTATTTTACTTTTAGGTTCTATTTATTTTAGGTTTAGGTTTTTAAGTTTTTAGGGTTTACAGTTTAGTGTTTAAGGTTTAGAGTTTAGGGTTATAAGTTTTAGGGTTTAGGGTTTAGGGTTTTAAGGTTTAGGATTTAGGGTGTAGGGTTGTAAGTTTATGGTTTAGGGTTAGTTTTGAGGTTTAGGATTTAGGGTTAAGATTTTTTTTTAAATTTTTGTTTAATTTTTTTTAAAATTAAGTAAACTCATAAGTTTTGGTTTATTTAATTTATATTTTATTTATTTTAGTTTATTTTATTTTTCTTATTTAGGTTTATGTTTATTTTTATTTACTTTAGTTTATTTATTTTATTTATATTTTAGTTTTATTTTTTTATTTTTTTATTTATGTTTAGTTTTGGTTTTTTTAGTTTAGTTTATTTTTATTTTATTTTTTTTTTAGGTTTAGGTTTTAATTTTATTTTTAGGTTTAGGCTTTAGATTTTTAATTTAAGTTTATTTTAGGATTTATTTTTTTAGTTTTTTAGGTTTATTTTTACTTTATTTATTTATTTGTTTAGTTTAGGATTAGGTTTAGGTTTATTTATTCTACTTTAGTTTATTTTGTTTGGTTTAGGTTTATTTTATTTTTATTTTAGGTTTAGGTTTTTTTTAGTTCAGTTTTAGGTTTTATTTTATTTATTTTAATTTTTTGGTTTAGCTTTTATTTAGTTTTTTTATTTTATTTTATGTTAGTTTAGTTTTATTTTATTTAGGTTTTATTTTAGTTTAGTGAGGTTTTATTTATATTAGTTTAGTTTTATTTTTAATAGTTTTATTTAGTTTTATTTTTATTTATTTTTTATTTTTTTTTTTATTTCTTTTATTTATTTATTCAGTTTTATTTAGTTTAGGTTTAGGTTTTAGCTTTTTTTTAGAATTAGGGTTTAGGGTTTTAGTTTAGGTTTGTTTAGGGTTTAGTGTTAGTTTAGATTTCTTTTAGTTTTAGGGTCAGGTTTAGCTAGTTTAGGGTTTTGGGTTTGTTTTAGGGTTTGTGTTTAGTGTTTAGGGTTTAAGATTTAGAGTTTAGGGTTTTTAGGGTTTTAGGGTTTAGGGTTTATTAGTATTTGGTTTAGGGTTTTGTGGATTTAGATTTGGTTTGTTTTTTTTAGGTTTAGTTTTATTTATTTTAGATTTTTAGTTTATGTTTAAGTTCATTTAATTTTGTTTATTTTAGGTTTACTTTTTTTTTAGTTTAGTGTTTAGGTTTTTTTTATTTATTTTTAGGTTTATTTTTTAGGTTTAGGTTTTATTTATTTTAGTTTAGTTTATTTTAGTTTATGTTTTGGTTTATTTTATTTTGTTTATTTTAGGTTTACTTTTTTTTTAGTTTAGTGTTTAGGTTTATTTATTTATTTTTTTTATTTTTAGGTTTAGGTTCTTATTTAGTTTTCATTTTGTTTAGGGTTATTTTATTTTTATTTTACGTTCAATTTTTATTTAATTTATGTTTTTTCCTTTCATGTTTATCTCATTTTTTTTATTTTAGTTTAGATGTTTATTTATTTTATTTTAGTTTAGTTTTTATTTATTTTATTTTATTTTATTTTTACGTTTAGGTCTAGGTTTAGCCTTCAGTTTAAGTTTTATTATTATTATTTAATTTTATTTAAGTTTATGTTTTATTTATTTATTTTATTTTTAGATTCTATTTAGTTTAGGTTTAGGTTTTTAAGTTTTTAGGGTTTACGGTTTGGAGTTTAGGGTTTAGGGTTTAGGGTTGTAGGTTTAGTGTTTAGGATTTTTGGTTTTAAGGTTTAAGGTTTAGGTGGTAGGGTTGTAGGTTTATGGTTTCGGGTTAGTTTTAGGTTATAGGGTTTAGGGTTAAGGTTTTTTTTTTAAATTTTTGTTTAATTTTTTTTAAATTAAGTAAACTCATAGGTTTTGGTTCATTTATTTTATTTTAAATTTATTTTAGTTTATTTTTTATTATTTTTAGGTTTATGTTTATTTTTATTTATTTTAGTTTATTTATTTTAGGTTTATTTATTTAGTTTAGTTTTTTTTATTTTAGTTTGTTTTTTTTTTAGTTTAAGTTTAGGTTTTATTTATTTTAGTTTAGTTTTTTTTTATTTTTTTTAGGTTTTTTATTTTTATTTTAGTTTAGGCTTTTAGATTTTAATAGTTTATTTTAGGATTATTATTTTTTAGTTTAGGTTTAGGTTTATTTTAGTTTATTTTATTTGTAGTTTTTAGGTTTAGGTTTAGGTTTTATTTATCTACTTTAGTTTATTTTAGTTTTGGTTTTAGGTTTTTAGTTTATTAGGTTTATTTTATTTATTTTATGTTTATTTTTAGGTTTAGGTTTATTTAGTTTTATTTTATTTTAGGTTTTTTATTTTTAGTTTAGGTACATTTATTTATTTTATTTTAATTTAGTTTATATTTTAATTTATTTTCTTTAGGTTTTGTTTTAGTTTAGGTTTTATTTTATTTTAATGTTTTATTTTATTTTGGTTTAGGCTTTTTTATTTATTTTATTTATAGGTTTAATTTAGTTTAGGTATGTTTTATTTTAGGATTAGGATTTAGGGTTTAGGTTTAGGGTTTAGGTTTAGGTTTTTTAGAGTTTAGTGTTTAGGGTTTAGTGTTTAGGGTTTAGGTTTTAGGTTTAGGGTTCAAGTTTTGGTTTATGATTTTTTTTAACTGAGAAGAAATTCATATTCAACATTTCTTCTTTTTGATTTGATCAACCAAGTAACACACCATATTTTCTTAGACTCAAGCGATGATATAGATGAAAAATGAGCATGCATAGAGCAAATAAAAAACCTTAGATAACTAAACCATCTCTTCTTAAAGACACATTTCATAAGCAGATCGGATGACCATTTTTCAGTTCTTATGCCTCAGTAGGGATCCACCATCATATCCTCGATCTCTCCTCGCCACCACGGCTATAACCTCCGCCACTGCCCATAACCACCATGTGACCACCACCTCCATATCCACAAGAACCTCCGATCCCCACCACCATTACGAGCACCTCGCTCATCCATCACCAGATCTAGATTGGTTGATTATCATGTTCTTGCCATCAAGGTTTTTGGCCATTCTAGGGTTTAGGTTTATGTTTAGGTTTATTAGGTTTTAGGGTTTAGCTTTATTTTTTTAATTTATTTTTTTTTAGCTTGGGTTTAGGGTTAGGGTTTAGGGTTTAGGGTTTAGGGTGTAGGGTGGGTTTTTTTATTACCATAAAAGTAAAAGATACAATGTTCTTAAAAGGCATAAAGCTTAGAAATCTACCGCTCATAGAGCTATAAGAAACCTAAAAAGCTAAACCCCCATCTAAGTACACTAGAAGAAGAAAAGAAAACCAAAGAGCAAAAGAAACATCTAAAAAGCATAAGAGCCAAATGACAGAGAGTAAAACTAAAATAAAACATAAAAATATATAAAGGTTGAGTCAGCAGCAGTTCATGATTTCTTTGAGAAAGCAAGATAAGCAAGATCCACAACAACAACACTAGGGATGATGAAATGACCACCTCTATAAAGTTCCAACCAATAAAGAAATCAAAAATACTACCAAGGCAAAAGTCAAAGCTAAAAGAATAAGGATTAAGAGAGCAAAAGGAGAAAGCTAAGAAAGAGAAGGCTTTAAGATCATCTCAGGGGCAACAATACATATGAGCATCCAAACTTCATAAAGAAGGGTTACAATCATATGTAAAGCTACCAACTAGAGAGAGAGGTGAGTAACACAAGACATCATAGCGAGCATATTGATATATAACCCACCAAACAAAACACACAATAGGCCAATCACATAAAGTGAGCAACCCAGAAGTTACATCAAGATCATTGGGCAAGCTAATGAAACCAAGAAGTAGCACCAACATACCTGATACAAGCCAACATCCAAGGCCAAAGACACAAAAAGAGGGCCAAAACCAATCACCGAAACCAAAATTCCCAAAAGGATCAACAAAGGATCGTCAAGACACCAAAGGCTCCAGAAATTAGAAGAAGAAGAAAAATCCAACAAAGAGAAAAGACCAACCAAGATTCCAAAGAAAAAGTCCTCCAACCAAAGCAAGTAAAACATCCATAAGGTACCAGAGAATATCAGTAACCAATAAAAGGAAAGACCCTAGAAAAGAAAAAGAATAGCCAAAACCATTCAGAGACAACCAACCGATGGCTAACCAACATACTCCAACCACCAGCAATAGAAAACCCAAGTCAATGTAAAACCAACAGATCCATCGAGAAGATCACCAAGAGCCAAGAAAAGAATAGCCACTAAAATACCAACAACTGCTAACCCATAATAACTAAATGTCTCACAACTATGATCAGAATCTCCATCACTACCACAGCTGTAACCTCCGTCGCTCCTCTCTCCTCCATAACTACCACTACTCCAACCACCACCTCCAAATCCACCAACACCTCTAGATCCCCCACCGCTAATGCAATAACCGCCACCTCCACCTCTGCCTTCACCTCCACCTTCACCTCCACCGCCAGATCTAGATTGAGCATGGTTGATCATGGTGTTCCTTCCATCAGGGTTCTGTTCATTCTTAAGGTTTACGTTTAGGTTTATTAGGTTTTATGATTTAGGTTTATTTTCTAATTTTTTTAGTTACTTTGGGTTTAGGTTTAGGGTTTAGGGTTTTTTTAACTCAAATGATTCCATAACAAACAAGAAATTACCAAATCAAACAAGACATTACAATTTAATAACTAATAAAATAAGATAAAATAAAATGCAATTTAAAAATGTACAAAAGTAGTATTTCACAAAATGATTTAACTCCCAGATAATAAAATTTGATTTTACGTAAGGCAACAAAGCTTTATTTGTCAACAAGTCAAACCCATATCATCATCGATTCCTCAACAAGTTCTTCCTTCTTCTCTTCCACCGCATAGTGAAGTAGGAGTGGCGTAAGCATCGCCAACCACATTAAATTTACTAGGATCTTTCAAATACTCCTTAACCTTCTTGGCCTACGGGTATGTGTATTAGTGGCAATCACCATGGCGAGGACATTCCTGTAAGAGTTGATGTACATGTGGGGTGCTGCAGCAAAGGTGGGATAAGAGAGGGCTAGTGAGAGAGAAGTGATCATTAAAAGGCCCGTCAAAAACTTCTCGATGAGATCATCTTCAGTGAGCTCAAGCACCTCAGGACTGAAGATAAAACCATCATCATACAGACTAGATGACAAGGCCATAAGAGAATGGCCTAATCTCCAGCTTAGTGAGGAGAGCAGCCTCCGAGGATCCCACCTTATTGCCTTTTTATATAGCTCAACTGGGGTGATAATTTCAATAATACCCTTTTTGATCTTAGTTGGGATGTTGAGAACCTAGAAGAAAGAAGTCATGAAGGATCCGTGACTGTTGTCCTGGAGGAACCACAACATTAATAGGTGCAACAATATCAACATGGGCAACAACACCAACTTTATATTTCATAACCTTTTTGCTGACTTCTTTAAGATCACCTTTTGTGAAAATCAACTAAACTGAGGTTTAGGGTTTATGGTTTGTGGTTGGCTTTTAGGGTTTATGTTTTTTTTAGGTTTTTAGGGTTTAGTTTTAAGGTTGGGGTTTAGGGTTTAGGGTTTAAGGTTTAGGTTTGCAGGTTTAGTGTTGTAGGTTTAGGTTTAGTTTTAGTTTAGGGTTTAGGTTTTTCTTTTTTTTAAAGTTACAAATCCAGGTTTAGGTTTATTTAGTTTATATTTATTTTAGTTTATTTTATATTTTATTTTTACTTAGGTTTTTTTTATTTATTTTTTTAGTTTATTCATTTTAGGTTTATTTATTTTAATTTAGGGTTTTATTTTACTTTTTTTTAGGTTTAGTTGAGGTTTTATTTTATTTTTTTTTAAGTTTAGATTTTAGGTTTTTATTTTAGGTTTATTTTAGGTTTTATTTTTAGTTTAGATTGAGGTTTATTTTTAGTTTATTTTATTTTATTTTAGTCTCAGTTTAGGTTTAGGTTTAGGTTTAGGTTTTTTTATTTATTTTAGGTTAGTTTATTTTAGTTTAGGTTTATGTTTATTTTATTTTATTTTAGGTTTATTTTTTTTAGTTTATTTAGGTTTTATTATTTTTTTTTATTTATTTTTTATAGGTTTTTTTTTAGTTTTATTTTATTTTATTTTAGGTTTATTTTATTTTATTTTATTTAGTTTTTTATTTTATTTATGTTTTTATTCTTAGTTATTTTATTTTAGTTTAGTTTAAGTTTTAATTTATTTTATTTTGATTTATTTTATTTTTTTATTTCATTTTAAATTTAGATTTAGGTTTTAATTAAGTTTTATTTTATTTTATTTTTTTAATTTTATTTAGGTTTAGGTTTTTAATTTATTTTATTTTAGTTTTATTTATTTTAGTTTGTGGATTTAGGTTTTGTGAGCTTGTTTCAGAGTTTAGGGTTAGGTTTAAGATTTAGGATTTGGATTGATTTAGTTTAGTTTAGTTTGTAGTTTTGTGTTTGGTTTGGGTTTAAGTATAGGATTAGGTTTGTGGTTGGGGATTTCTTTAGGGTTTTAGGGCAGGTTTAAGTTTTAGGAGTGTGGGAATAGGTTAGGTTCTTTCATTTTTTATTTTTATTTTTATTTTTATTTTTATTTTAGGTTTTATGTTTGTTTAGTTTTGTTTTTTTTAATTAAAACCGATAGGTTTATTTTTTTATTTTTTATTTATTTAGTTTATTTTATATTTTATTTTACTTAGGCTTTTTTTTTTATTTTATTTAGTTTATTTATTTTGGTTTATTTACATTATTAGGGTTATTATTTTACTTTATTTTTAGGTTTGGGTTTAGGTTTTAGTTGAGTTTTATTTTTATTTTATTTTGGTTTAGGTTTTATTTTCTATTTTAGGTTTAGGATTAGTTTTTATTTTATTTTTTAAGTTTAGGTTTTGTGTTTATTTTAGGTTTATTTTTTATGTTTTATTTTTATTTTAGGTTTTATTTATTTTAGTTTATTTTATTTTATTTATTTAGGTTGGTCTCATTTATTTTAAGTTTAGTAGGTTTTATTTATTTTATTTTAGTTTATTTTAGTTTAGGTTTAAGTTTAATTTATTTTGTTTAATTTATTTTTATTTTAGGTTTAGTTTTTTTTTTATTAGTTTAGGGTTTAGGTTTTATTTATTTATTTAATTTTTAGGTTTATTTTTTAGTTTTCATTTAGTTTTATTTATTTTTTATTTTATTTATTTTATGTTTAGTTTTATTTTATTTAGGTTTTTTATGGTTAGGTTTATTTTATTTTATTTAGTTTTATTTAGGTTTTTACTTAATTTATTTTAGTTTATTTTTATTTTTTTATTTTATTTTATGTTTCATTTAGGTTTAGTTTTTGTTTTAGTTTTATTTATTTTTTTATTTTTTTTATTTTTATTTAGGTTTAGGTTTTATTTATTTTATTTTTAGGTTTCTTAGTTTAGTTTAGGTTTTAGGTTTTAGGTTTTTAGGGTTTAGTGTTTGGGTTTAGGTTTAGGGTTTGGGTTTGGGGTTTAGTTTTAGGGTTTGTGGTTTGTTTAGGTTATGTTGTAGTTTAGGTTTAGGGTTAGGTTTTTTATTATTTTTTTAGTTTTAGGGTTTAGGGTTTAGGTTTTAGGTTTAGGTTCAAGTTTTAGTTTTTAGGTTAAGGTTTTTGGTTTTAATAGTGAACAAATTCATATCAACATTTCTTCTTTTGATTTCATCAACCAAGTAACACAACAAGTTCTCTAAGACAGATGACATATATCAAAAATGAGCACGCATTGAGAAAATCAAAAACCCTAAATAACTTTAACCATCTCTACTATGAAGACATAGTTCCATAAGAAGCAGAATGGATAGGACGTTCTTCAATTTCTAGTTCATCAAAACCATAGAGGGGATCCACCATTGTATCCTCAATCCCTCCATCACCACCAAACCTCCATTGCTCCTCCCACATCCATACCCCCACCATCACCCCATATCCACCAAAGACTGAGATCCCTCACCACCATAATGATAACTGCAGCCTTCGCCTTTGCCTCCTCCTCCAAATCTACACTGAGCCTGGTTGATGGTGATGTTCTTGCCGTCCAAGTTTTGTCCTTTTTTAGAGTGTAGGTTTAGGTTTAGGTTTATTAGGTTTTAGAGTTTACATTTATTTTTTAATTTATTTAGTTACTTTAGTTTAAGTTTAGGTTTGGGTTTAGGTTAGGTTTAGGGTTAGGGGTTTAGGTTTAGGGTTTAAGGTTTAGAGTTTTATAAAAAACCCAAATGATTTCATAACAAATAAGAAATTACCAAATCAAATAAGACATTATCTTCTATCAACTAATAAAATAGGATAAAATAAAATGCAATTCAAAAATTCACAAAAATAGCATTTCACAAAATGATTTAACTCCTAGAGTCAATAAAATTTGATTTTATAGAAGTCCAACAAAGCTTAGTTGAACAAGCTAAAACCCATATCATCATCAGATTCCTCAATAGGCTCTTCCTTCTTCTCTTCCATAATAGCAGCCGGAGTAGTAGTAGTAGCAACAACATCAGGCGCAAGAGCCACAGTAAATTTACTAAGATCCTTCAAATACTCCTTAAACTTCTCGGCCCGTGTGTACATGTAATCACTGGAAATCATCATGGTGAGGACATTCTTGTAAGCATTGATGAACATGTGGGGCACTGCAACAAGGGTGGGATAAGAGAAGGCTAGTGAGAGAGAAGTGAACATTGAAAGGACTACCGAAAACTTCTCGATGAGATCATCTTCATTAAGGTCAATCACCTCAAGACTAAACACTGAACCATCATCAAACATAAACTAAATGATAAGGCCATAAGAGAATGGCCTAATGCCCAGCTTAATGAGGAGAGTAGCCATTGAGGATCCCACTTTATCACCTTTTTTAATCAGCACAACTGGGGTGATAATTTCAATAGTACCCTTATTGATCTTTGTTGGGATGTTGAGAACCTAGAAAAAAGAAGTCTGTAAAGGATCCAGACCAATGTTGCTTGGAGGAACCACAATATCAATAGGCGCAATAAGACCAACACGGGCAGCGCCACCAACTTCGTACTTCACAACCTCTTCACTAACTTCTTTAAGATCCCCTTTCATAAAAATCAGCTCAACCAGGGTTTAAGGTTTATTATGGTTTATGATTTTAGGGTTTAGGGTTTAAGGTTTAGGGTTTAGGAATTTTTAGGATTTAGGGTTTAGGAATTTATAGGCTTTATGGTTTATAGTTTATGGTTTAGGGTTGTAAGTTTAGTGTTGTAGGTTTAGGGTTTAGGGTTTAGGGTTAGTTTTAGGGTTTAGGGTTTAGGATTTAGAAATTAGGGTTTTTTTAAAAATTAAGTAAACTGGTAGGTTTAGGTTTATATAGTTTATTTATCATTTATTTTAGTTTACATTTTATTATTATTTAGTTTTTTATTAGTTTAGTTTATTTATTTTATTTATTTATTTTAGTTTTAGGTTTTTATTTTTTAGTTTATCTTTTAGGTTTAGGTTTAGATTTTGGTTTATTTTAGTTGAGTTTTTATTTGTTTTTAGGTTTAGGTTTTATTTATTATTTTAGGTTTAGGTTTAGGCTTTTATTTAATTTTTTGCTTAGTTTTAGGTTTTATTTTAGGTTTATTTTTTAGTTAGTTTAGGTTTATTTTAGTTTATTTTATTTTATTTACTTTAGGTTTAGTTTAGGTTTAGTTTATTTTAAGATTAGGTTTAGGTTTTATTTATCTTAGTTTAGTTTATTTTAGTTTAGGTTTAGGTTTATATTATTCTGATTATTTTATTTTTATTTTATGTTTAGTTTTTTTTTAGTTTAGGGTTTAGCTTTTATTTTTTTATCAATTTTTAGGTTTATTCTTTATGTTTAGGTTTTTGTTTAGTTTTTATTTTATTTTATTTTAGGTATTTTTATTTTCATTTTACATCTAGTTTTTATTTTATTTAGGTTTTTTATTCTTAAGTTAACTTTATTTTTTTAGTTTTTTTTAGGTTTTTTATTTATTTAATTTTAGTTTAACTTAATTTTAATTCATTTTATTTTAGATTTAGGTTTAGGTTTATAATTTATTTATTTTGATTTTAATTTTAAAGTTTTATTTAGTAGGTTTAGGTTTTAGTTTTAGTGTTAGTTTAGAGTTTGGGGTTAGGGTTTAGAGTTTAATCTTGGGTTATTTATTTATTTATTTTTTTTTAGGGTAGTGGTTTAAGGTTTAGGGAGGGTTGTATGGTAGGGTAGTTTAGGATTGGGTGTGGGTCAGGATTTAGGTAGGGTTTAGGGTTTAGGTTTAGGGTTTATGGAGGGTGAATAGGCTTTAGGGTAGGTCAGGCTTTATATTTATAGGATCAGGTCAGTGTCAGTATAGGGTTTAGGGTTTAGTTTAGATATGGACATGGTTTTGACAAGCAAATTTTAGTTTATTTATTTTTATTATTTAAGTTTTTATTTTTAGTTTATATTTAGTTTATTTATTTTAATTTAGGTTTTTTAGTTTATTTTTAGGTTTAGGTTTAGGTTTTGTTTTATTTTTTAGTTGAGTTTTATTTTTTATTTTATTTTTTAGGTTTAGGTTTTATTTTTTTTGTTTAGTGGGCTTTTATTTAATTTTTTTTAGGTTTAGGTTTTTTTATTTTAGTTTAGGTTTAGGTTTATTTTATTTTATTTTATTTTACTTTAGGTTTAGGTAGTTTAGTTTATTTTAGGATTAGGTTTAGGTTTATTTATCTTAGTTTAGTCTATTTTTTTAGTTTAAGTTTAGGATTTATATTATTATGTTAATTTTATTTTATTTTATGTTTATTTTTTTTTAGTTTAGTTTATTTTTTATTTATTTTAGGTTTTTTTTTTATGTTTAGGTTTTATTTAGTTTTATTTTATTTTATTTTAGGTTTTTTTATTTTATTTTACATCTAATTTTTTATTTTATAGGTTTTATTTAGTTTTATTTTTTAGTTTAGTTTAGGTTTTTATTTATTTTATTTTAGTTTAACTTTAATTTTTTAATTCATTTTATTTTTAGATTTAGGTTTAGGATTTAGTTTAGGTTTTTATTTAATTTATTTTTGATTTTTTAATTTATTTTTTTTAAAGATTTATTTAGTTTAGGTTTATGATTTTGAGTTTTTATTGTTTAGGGTTTTGGGTTTTATGTTAGTTTTAGGGTTTAGGGTTTAGGGTTTAGTCTTAGGGTTTTATTTATTTATTTGTATTTTTTTTTATTTAGGGTTTAGGGTTTTTTAGTGTTTAGGGTTTAGGGTTTAGGGTTTAGGATTTAGGATTTAAGGTTTAGGGTTTAAGATTTAGGGTTTTTTTTAGATTAAGAAAACTGGTAGATTTTGGTCTATTTAGTTTATTTTTAATTTATTTTAGTTTATTTTATTTTCCATTTTTAATTAGACTTGTTTGTTATTTTTATTTTATTTAGTTTATTTATTTTAGTTTTATTTATTTTAGTTTAGGTTTCTTATTTTAGTTTATTCTTTAAATTTAAGTTTAGGTTTATGTTTATTCTTTAGTTTAGTTTTCTTTTTAAGTTATTTTTTAGGTTTAGGTTTTTTTTTTTTTTAAGTTTAGGTTTAGGTTTTTTTTTAACTTTTAGGTTTAGGTTTTTTTATTTTAGTTTAAGTTTATTTTATTTATTTGATTTTATTTTATTTTAGGGTTTAGTTTAGTATATTTTGGGTTTTATTTAATTATTTTAGTTTAGTAATGTTTATTTTATTTTATTTATTTTAAGATTAGGATTTTTAGTTTTATTTTAGGTTTTATTTTCTTTATTTTAGGTTTGATTTATAAGATTATTTTAGTTTAGGTTTTATTTAGTTTTATTTTATTTTATATTAGTTTATTTTATTTTATTTTTACATTTAGTTTTATTTTATCCAAGTTTTTTATTTTAGGTATATTTTATTTTTATTTTACCTTGTTTTATTTTTTTTATTTTTATTTTATGGATTAGTTTGGGTTTAGGTTTAGGTTTAATTTAGTTTTTTATTTTATATTATATTTTTTATTTAATTTTTTATTTTATTTATATTTATTAGGTTTTGTTTTAATTTAGTTAAGTTTGGTTTTAGGGTTTGGGTTAGGGTTTAGGGTGGAGTTTAGGGGGTTAGGTTTTAGGTTATGGGCAGGTAGGCTTTAGGGTTTAGGCCTAGGGTTATGATTTAGGTTTAGGGTTTAGGGTTTATGGTGTAGGGTCCTGGGTAGGGTTGTGGTTGGGGTTAGTGGTAGGTTTTGGCTTGGGTCTAGTTTAGGGTTTAATGTAAGTTTTAGGTTTAGGATTTAGCATGGTTTATTTTATTAATTTATTTATTTAGGTAGTTGTGGTTTAGGGTTTTAGGATTTAGGGTTTATTTTATTTTTAATTAAATAAACTTGTGTTTAGCATATTTAGTTTATTTTATGTATTTTTTTTATTTTATTTTAGTTATATTTTTATTATATTTTAGTATTTTTTTTATTTATATTTATTTTAGTTTATTCATTTTAGTTTAGGTTTTATTTTAGTTTATTTTTTTAGGTTTTTAGGTTTATATTTTATTTTAGTTTAGTTTTATTTTATTTTATTTAGGTTTAAATTTTATTTTTTATTTTATTTAAAGTTTATTTTATTTTATTTTAGGTTTAGGTTTAGGTTTTTTTATTTTTTTATTTTAGGTTTAGTTTAGTTTAGGTTTAGGTTTATTTTAGTTTATTTTATTTTATTTTAGTTTTTAGGTGTAATTTATTTAGGTTTACATTTATATTTTATTTATTTATTTAGGTTTTTTCACATTAGATTTATTTTTTTATTTATTTTAGGTTTATGAATAGGTTTATTTTTAGGTTTAGTTTTATTTTATTTTTTTATATTTTTTATTTACATTTAGTTTATTTTATTTAGGTTTTAATTTTAGGTTTATTTTATTTTAGTTTAGTTTAGGTTTTATTTATTATATTAATTATTTTATTTTATTTTTATTTAGGTTTAAGATCGGTTTTTTTATTTATTATTTTAGGTTTAGGTTTATTATTTATTTTATTTTAAGTTTTATTTAGAGTCAGGTATTTAGTTTTTAGGGTCAGGTTTTGTGATCAGGTTGGGTCAGGTAGGGTTTAGGATTTAGGGTTTAGGGTGGGTCAGGTTGGGCCTGTGATATGTGGGTGTGGTAGGTGGGTTTAGGATTTAGGTTTAGGGTAGGTCAGGGTAGGGTCAGGGTTAGGGTGGTTAGGTTTAGGTTTAGGGTTTAATGAGGGTTAGTTTAAGGTTTAGGGTTTAGCTTTAGTATTTTTAAACCAAACAAACCGAGTTTAGATTTATTTTATTTATTTTATTCTTTTTATTTAGGTTTTTTATAATTATTTAGTTTACTTTATTTTATTTTTATTTTTATTTTAGTTTGTTTTTAGGTAATGGTTTAGGTTTATGTTTATTTTTAGTTTATTATTTTATTTATTTTTTAGGTTTATTTTTTTATCTTAGTTTAGGTCAGGTTTGGTTTTTTATTTTTATTTGGTTTAGGTTTTAGGTTTATTTTAGGTTTATTTCTTGATTTTATTTTAGTTTAGGTTTAGGTTTATTTTTAGTTTATTTATTTTATTTAGTTTAGTTTGTAGTTTATTTTGTTTTTATTTATTTATTTTATTTAGTTAATTCAGTGTTATTTAGGATTATTTTATTTTATTTATGTTTTAGGTTTTTTTTAGTTTAGCATTTAGTTTTATTTTTATTTAATTAGGTTTATTTTAATGTTTTATTTTAGGGTTTACTAGGTCATTTAGTTTAGTGTTTAGGTAGGATTATGCTTTAGGTTTTGTTTGGGTTATCTTAACTTTTAGGTCAGGGCTCATTATTTTAGGGCTATAATTTGGGCCTAGAGTTTAGGCCCAGGTTTAGGTTAGTTTTGGGGCTCAGTGGCCTCATAGGTTAGGTTTAGGGTTTCAGTTTAGTGAGTTTAGGTTTAGGTTGTGGGATTAGCCTGGGCCTATTTGGCTAGTTTTGGGTTTAGGGTTTAGGGCAGGTCAGATTTTTTAGTGTGGTTTAGTGGCTCAGGGTATGTTTGGGTTTGGTTTATGGTTTAATTTTGGATTAGGGTCAGGTTTAGTGTTTATGGTTTATAGTTTATTTTATTTTAGTTTATTTTATTTTATTTTATAGTTTTATTTATTTAGGTTATTTATTTAAGTTTATTTGTTAGGTATTTTAATAGTTTATTTTTTTAGTTTGTTTTATTTTTATTTTATTCTTTTTTAGGTTTTTTAATTTTTTAGGTTTTATTTTATTTTTAAGTTTAGGTTTATGTTTTATTTTGTTTATTTTAGGTTTTATTTTTAGTAGTTTTATTTTATCTTAATTCATTTTATTTTATTTAGTTTAGTGTTTTAGGTTTACTATATTTTAGTTTTATTTATTAGTTTAGGTTTAGGTTTATTTTATATGTTAATTAGTTTCTTTTTTTTTAGTTTAGGGTTTAGGTATTATTTTATTTTATTTGTTTTTTAGGTTTGTTTAGGCTTAGGTTCTATTTAGTTTTATTTTATTTTATTTAGGTTTATTTATTTTATTTTAAGTTTAGTTTTATTTTATTTAGATTTTGATTTTTTTAGGCTTATTTTATTTGCAAGTTTAGTTTATATTTTTATTTATTATATTTTAAATAGTTTAGGTTTATGTTTAGGTTTTATTTTAGGTTTAGTTTAGGTTTTATTTTAATTTTTATTTAATTTAGTTTAGGTTTATTTATTTTATTTATTTTGTATTATTTAGTTTAGGTTTTAAAGTTTAGGGTATCATAGGGTTTAGTTTATCATGGTTAGGTTTAGGGTTTAGGGTTTTAGGGTTTAGGCCCAGGATTAGGTCATGTAGTTTATTTTATTTGATGGTTTTATTTTAAGTTTGTTTATTTTATTTAGTTATTTATGGGATTTGGTTAATTTATTTAGTTTAGGCTCAGTTTTATTTTAGTTTATTTGGGTAGTTTATTTGGGTATTTAGGTTTTATTTTATTTTATGGTAGTCAGTAGTTTAGGTAGTATTTTTAGTTTATTTTTTATTAGTTTAAGTAGGTTTAGTATTTTAGGTTTAAGGTTTAGTTTATAGGTAGGTCAGTCAGGTAGTAGGTATTTATTTAGGAGTCAGGTTTAGGGCCAGGTCAAGGTTTAGGTTAGGAGTTTAGGGTTGGAAGTAGTGAAGGTTGGGTTAGTGTAGGGTTTAGGTTTAAGGCTCAGTGGTAGGAGTTTAGGGTTATTAGGGTTTAGTAGGGTCAGGGTTTATTTTAAATTTTAATTAAGTGGTTATTTTGGTTTATTTAGTTTAATTTTATTTATTTTAGTTAATTTTATTATTTTATTTTTATTATTTTATTTTATTTAGTTTTATTTATTTATTTTTTAGTTTTATTTATTTTTAGTTTAGGTTTTATTTTAGTTCATTTTTTTAATTTAGGTTTGTTTAAGATTATTGTCTTAGTTTTATTTTTATCTTATTTTTTAAATTTAGGTTTAATTTTTTATTTTTAGGTTTAGGTTTAAGATTTAATTTAATTTTTTTTAGGTTTAGTTTCAGGTTTTTATTTTCAGTTTATTTTAGGATTTATTTTTCAGTTTAGGTTTAGGTTTATGTTTATTTTATTTTATTTTATTTAGTTTTATTTTAAGGGTTAGTTTTTTAGGCTTAGTTTAGGATTTTATTTTGTTTTAGTTTTTTTTAGTTTGTTTTATTTATTTTATTTTAATTTAAGTTTAGGTTTTAAGTTTAGGGTTTAGGTTTTATTTTTATTTTTTAGGTTTTATTTTGGGATTTTTTTTAGGTTTAGGTTTTATTTTAGTTTATTATTTTATTTTTAGTTTATCTTTATTTTATTTTAGGTTTAGTTTTTTTTTTTTTTGGGTTTAAGACATATTTTTTTATTTAGTAGGTTTATTTTAGGTTTAGGTTTTATTTAGTTTTTTTACTTTATTCTAGGTTTTTTATTTTATTCTAGTTTTTTATTTTATTTAGGTTATATATTTTTTTTAGTTTTGATTTTATTTATTTATTTTTAATTTAGTTTATTTTTTATTTTTCTTTTAGGTTTAGTTTATGTTTAAGTTTATGTTTTATTTGATTTACTTTATTTTATTTTGGTTTATTTTATTTATTTTATTTTTTATAATTTATTTAGTTAGGTTTAGGTTTGGCTTTATGGTTTAGGTAGGTTTTCAAGGCCTAGGGTTTAGTTATAGGATTTGGGGTAGGGCTCAGGGTTTAGGGTTTTGGAAAGTTTAGGGTAGGTTAAGATTTGTGGGTATGGTTTATTAAGAGGTGTGGTAGTTTAGGGTTTGGTATAGTTTATGGTAGGGTCAGGGTTTAAGTCAGTGTTAGGGTTGGGGTCAGTTTAGGGTTTAGGATTACTGGTTTAGGGTTGTAGGTTGTGGTTTTTATATATTTTTATTTATTTTTTTTTAAAATTAAGTAAACTAGTTGGTTTAGCTTTTTTCAGCTTATTTTTATTTATTTTAGTTTATTTTTTTATTTTGATTTAGGTTTATTTTTATTTTTTTTGGCTTAATTTATTTATTGAAAGTTCATTTATTTTAGTTTAGGTTTTTATTTTTGTTTATTTTTTAGGTTTAGGTTTAGGTTTATGATTATTTTTTGTTTAATTTTATTTCTATTTTATTTTTTAGGTTTAAGTTTTATATTTTATTTTTAGGTTTAGGTATATCTTTTTATTTTTATTTTTTAGGTTTTAGTTTAAGGTTTTTATTTTAGGTTTATTTTTAGGTTTAATTTTTAAGTTTAGGTTCTGGTTTATTTTCAGTTTATTTTATTTTATTTAGTTTATTAGTTTATTTTAGGTTTAGTTTAGGTTTTATTTTTTAGTTTATTTATTTTATAGTTTAAGTTTACTATTTTATTTTAGTATAGGTTTTATTTTGTTTAGGGTTTTGGTTTTATTTTTTATTTATTTTTTTCTTTACTATTTAGGTTAAGGTTTTTATTTAGTTTTTATTTTATTTTATTTAGGTTTTTTATTTTTTTAGTTTAGTATCGCTTTTTATTTATTTTAGCTTAGTTTAGTTTTTTAATTTTTTAATTTTCCTTTTAGGTTTTGGTTATGTTTTAGTTAATGTTTTATTTCATTTGGTTTAGATTTTTAATTATTTTTTTTTAGGTTTTAATTAGTTTGGGTTTATGATTTTACTTTTAGGATTTAGAATTTAAGGTTGTGGTTTTGGGTTTTATTTTATTTGGGTTTATTTTAGGGTTTAAGGTTTAGGGTTTAGGCTTCATGTGTTTTTATAGAGTTTAGGGTTTATGGTTTAGTTTAGGTTTTATTTTATGGTTTTTAGTTTAGGGTTTAGTTTTTTTTTTTTTAAATAGAGAACAAATTAGATTCAACATTTCTTCTTTATTTATTTTATTTTATTTATTTTATTTTATTTTATTTTATGTTTAATTTTATTTTATTTATTTAGTTTATTTTATTAGTTTTAGTTTTATTTTAATTTTAGGTTTGTTTATATTTGAGTTTATTTTAGTTAGTTATTTTATTTTATTTTTAGTTTTAGGTTTTATTTTTATTTTTTTAGGTTTAGGTTTTATTTTATTTTTAGTTTTAGGTTTTATTTTAGGATTATTTTTTTAGGTTTTATTTTTAGTTAGGTTTAGTTTATTTGTTTATTTATTTATTTAGTTTAGATAGTTTATTTAGGTTTTATTTATTTTAGTTTATTTAGTAGGTTTATGTATTTGTTTTATTTTAGTTTTCTTAGTTTGGGGAGGTTTATTTTATGTTTAGGTTTTATTTTAGTTTTATTTTATTTATCTTATTAGTTTTATTTTTTTTTATTTTTAGTTTTATTATAGGTTTTATTGATTCTTTAGTTTAGTTTAGGTTTATTATTAGGTTATTATTAGTTTTAAAGTCCAGATTTATTTAGATTTTTAGTTTATTTAGAGGTTTAGAGTAAGAGCCCAGGTAGTTTGGAGTGAGGCCCAGGATTAGAGAGTGGCCCAGAGCCCAGAGGGCCCAGGCAGGTCAGGAAAGGCCAGGCCCAGTATTTAGGTAGTGTTTAGTTCAGGTGTGTGTGGATTTAGGGCTCATTAGTTAGTTTGTGGCCTAGGGTTTAGGTAGATTAGGTCGTGGTATGAGTTTTAGTTGGTCAGGCCTAGGCTTTAGATCTTTCTTTAGGTTATTTTGAGAGTAGTTAGGGTTTAGTGGCTCAGTGGCCTATGGTTATTTGTCAGAGGGGTAAAGTTTAGGGTTTGGGTAGGGTATAAAGGGTCTTGGGGTTGTTTAGGAGGGTTAGGATTGGGTTTATTAGTTTTAGGAGTTTAGTCAGGGTCATGGTTTGTAGGGAGGAGGTAGGGTAGGTGTAGTTTTGGTAGTTTTAGGGTTTAGAGTGGTTAATTATTATTTATTTATTTATATATTTATTTATTTATTTTATTAAGTGGCAGGTTTACGTTTATTTATTTTATTTTATATTTTGATTTAGATTTATTTAATTTAAATTATTTATTTTAGTTTAGGTTTTCATTTTAGTCACTTTAGGTGTAGGTTTAGATTTAGCTTTATTTTTAGTTTACTTTTATTTTTATTTTATTTGTAGGTTTAGGTTTTATTTTTATTTTTGTTTAGATTTAAGCTTTTATTTTATTTTAGGTTTAAGTTTAGGTTTTATTTTAGGTTTATTTTAGGTTTTCATTTTAATTTAGGTTTAGGTTTATTTTAGTATTTTAGTTTATTTTATTTTATTTAGTTTATGTTTAGGTTTAGTTTAGTTTAGGTTTATTTTATTTATTTGATTATTTTTATGTTATTGTTAGTTTATTTTATTTAGGTTTTATTTTATTTTAGGTTTATTTTATTATAGGTTTTATTTAGTTTAGTTTAGGATTCTATTTATTTTATTTTATAGTTTTATTTTTATCTTTCTAGGTTTAGGTTTAGTTTATGTTTTATTTTATTTTATTTTGGTTTAGGTTTAGGTTTTAGCTTTTAGGGTTTAAGGTTTAGGGTTTTGGGTTTTGGGTTTGGGTGGGTAGTGTTTTTGTTTATGGGGGTTTAGGGTAGGTTTAAGATTTAGTCTTTTAAGGCTTAAGGTTTAAGGTTTTTTATGGTTTAAGGTTTAAGTTTTAGGTTTAGGGTTCAAGTTTAGGTTTAGGGTTTTGGTTTTGGTTTTAATAGAGAATAATTTCAGATTCAACATTTCTTCTTTTCGATTTCCTCAACCAAGTTTTCTAAGACACAAATGATGACATAGATCAAAAATGAGCATTCATAGAGTAAATCAAAAACTCTAAATAACTCGAACCTTCTCTACTGTAAAGACATAGTTCCATAAGCAGTAGATCCGATCAACCATTCTTTAGTTTCTCCGCCCAATGAACCACCGGCCTCTCCAAGAGGATCCAAATCATATCTCCCTCCACCACCACCATGGTTGTAACCTCTATTGCTCCTCCCACCTCCATGACCACGACTGCTCACCACACCTCCATATCCACCAACACTCTAAATCCCCACCACCACTAAGATAAGCCACCTCTTTTCACCTCCACCATATAGACTCTCAGTTGACTGATGTTCCTACCACAAGGTTCCATCTTAAGGTTTAGGTGTTGGTTTAGTTTATTAGGTTTGAGGTTTAGATTTTTAATTTATTTAGTTACTTTAGGTTTAGGTATAGGTTTGGGGGTTTAGGTTAGTGAGTTTAGGTTAGGTTGGGGTTTATGCTTTAGGGCTTTAGGGTTATGGTTATGGTTTAGGTTTAGGTTTAGGTATGGTTGATTTTAGGCTTAGGGTTATGGTTTAGGGTTGTTTAGGGTTTATAAGTTAGTAGTTTTATGGAGGTTATAGGTTTAGGGTTTAGGGTTTAGGATTTATTATTATTTTTAAAAAAACTATAGGATTAGTTTATTTAGTTTATTTAATTTATTTTCATTTATTTTAATTTAATTTTATTTAGTTTAGTTTATTTATTTTTAGTTTATTTATATTTTTTTAAGTTTAGATTTAGTTTAGGTTTATTTTTAGTTCAATTTATTTTATTTTATTTTTAGTTTAGGTTTTATTTTTTATCTTTTTGATTAAGGTTTTTTTTTATTTCTATCCTAAGAGTCTAATAATATCCAAGCCACACATTAAAGCATCAATCATTTAAGAAATAATGAAAAGCATGCAGTCCTAATGCATAATGTAACATTACATCAAACAATTATATAAACTATCATAAAAGAATAAAAGGTAAAGGGTACCAACAACCAAGAGAGAAAAGATGGGTAGCAAGCTCTACCCTTATACAACTTGAATATGAAAGAGTAATTATAATTGTATTAAATGCTATTGGGTCTTCTTTCTTCTTATCTCCATTTTGATTTGGTTCCTTCTTTGATTTGAATGGTGCTTGCTTCAAAGGCATCACAGGGCACCCCAAGATAAAGCATTCTGGCCACTACTCATCCCAATCCCCCATAGCACTAATCCTAATTCCTATTACAAAAATTACATTTATGTGGGAAAAGTAAATCTAACTATACCTAAAAATAGAGGTTAGCTAAATATACATATAATCCCAAGCAGTTGTATTTATAATTTTGTCTTAGCACCCTACACATGGCTAAATAAGCCCACCTGTCCTAACTTGGATTATGCTTAAGGATTTAAGCAACCTACAAAAAAAAGCATTCACATTTATTTTTAAGCATCCCTTAAGCATAATCCCCTATAGAAAACATGATTAAGCTAATATTGGCCTATCATCTAGTCTATGAAGCATACATCCTAACATCCAATCTAAAATAATACATCATAAACATATCACATCATATCCCAACCTAGAGCTGTGGAAGTGGTGACTTAATTCTAATGTGTGTATTAAGGCTTGTGTGGTAAGTCTTGTATTAGTGTTGTATTTTCTAAGTGTAGAAGGATTCAATTTAACATGAAAGGTTGATTTCACTTGAAGTAGTTTAATTGATTTGAGAATTTTAATTTGTGTTTCTTTTATTTCATTTGATTACACTTAGCAACTAAGTGTTATAAAGAGAGAAAAGAGGATTTCTTTCATCCCTACCTTAAGTCACTTTCTAAAGTATATTAATTTGATTTAGTTCTCTTTAGTGAATGTTTATTAAATGATTTAATTAATCCTAAGTTTAGGTTCACTTAAATAATCCTATTCAAAATGAAAGGCATCTTAAGATTAATTTAATTGAATTACTACCACATGACATATATTAAATCATTCCTTTCCATCACATGTAACATGCATGATTTAATCCTAAGTGTATCTATACATGCAACATATTTTAGCACACTTAAATGATGAATGTATGTGTATGTTTAGAATTTATATTTTATTTGATTGAATTATTTAAACATATTAATTTAAAACTTTATCCAAATTCTTATACAAAAAAGGACATAAGAATGAAATTAAATATGTGCCATTGTTAAACTGTGAAGTGAGGTAATGAAATGAACTCCTTGGAGCTAAAGCCTTGTATTCTCGTGGATGTCAAACTATATATCTATTTGCAATCAAACATATGTAAATTGTATACATGAACATAGGAAGTAAGCTCCAAATCATATGGCTAATTAATTCAACCACTTAGTCAATTATGAATGCATGCAATTTTAATGTAGGATTTTCATTCAATAATCACATATACATATACATGTACAAAGATATAAAAAGTACATGTCATTGTTAAACAAGGAAGTGAGGTAATCAAATGACCTCCTTGGGGCTAACTAAAGCCTCGTATCCTGGATGTCGACTATACTTGCTTTTCTTGGACACACATGGATGTATACATAAATGAGGGAAAGAAAACCATGCAAAGATTGTATATGTTTTTGATTGAATCATTTATATATATGAATTAAAACTCTATCCAAATTCTAATGTTGAAATACATAAAATGAAATCAAATGGGTACATTATTGTAAACCAAGGAAGTGAGGTAATCAAATGACCTCCTTGGGGCTAGCTAAAGCCTCTGTTCCTGGATGTCTACTATATACCCATTACCATTCAATCTTATATAAATCAACACATGAATAGAGGAAAGAGAACTCAACATTCATACACTAAGTTATAAGCACATGCATTTCTTATGTATTTATAACTAGCATCATAACACATTATTATCCATTTATAAACTTTTGGAAAATACATTTGGATTTAATAGTGATAATAGCCACACATATATTAAATTAAATCAACACATACAAGCTTACATAAAGGAAATCCATTTTATTTTACTTGATTTTGAAAAGATGGATGCATGAATTCAAATGACATACCAAATTTAACATGATTGGAAAGAGGACAATCAAATATAAGCATGTGATTCATTCAACCAAACTAGTTCTTAAGGAAAATCAAATCAAATAAGATTATTTAAAGCAAACCAAAGCTTCTTATTAATTAAGTTTTGGATTTGATTTGATTTAAAGAGGAGAGAGAAATCATCACTTGCTATTTTAAACCCATTCCCACATTAGCGATATGATTTAATTTAAAGAAATTAAATTAAGTTAATTTTATGGGTTAATTAAGTTGAACCCTTAATTAGATGAATTAATTACATTTACCTATGTCACCTTAAAGTAATTAACTAAATAATTATGAGCCAACATTATATGCATGGAAAATAAACTACAATGATCCTAAGAAATAAAAGGGGCCTAATGCAATTTGGCTCATGATTAATAGATTAGAAGGACTTAATTAATTACTCTTATGGTTTTCCACACATGTGGACTAACCATAATTTCATTAAACTCCTTTAGGTTATTAAACACCCAAAAGATCTACCCATGATTTAATTAATTAAGGTCTGATGTGATTATGATTTCAATTTGATTAAGTGATTTAATTAATTAGTTAAATCTTAATTAATTTCATTTCAAAAAGGGTGAAATGAACTTCGTAAAAGGTGTCCCAACCCTATTCCTTAGTTCACTTACTCTTGAATAATGATTAATAAATTTAATTAACTAATTTTTTACTATTCATGGAATTAATTAATCATTAATTAACTTAAAAGAGCAGTTAAGGTTTAATTAGTCAATTTTTCTAATTAAGTGAGCAATAAATCCCAAGAAAATCAGAGGAGGAAGAGTCATCCCTTAAATTAACCCACAAAATTTGGGATTAATTGCTCAAGTAATTAAGAGTAATTAAGCTAATTAATTTTGTAATAATTATAATTACTATTCAAAATTAGTTAAGATCATTTTAATTAATTCTCCTCTCAAATACATTTAAAATGAGTATTTATTTGCATTTTTTGATTTATCTATGATTTTTAAAGTTTTAGCCATTAAAAATGATTAAATAAGCCTAATTAAAGCCTAATTATGACATATGCGATGCGTAACTTTCCACATGGTGCAGATTGGCTACTTAAAACTTATCAACTTAGGCCTACATGGTGCGATGGATGCGCTTTCCTGTCCGATCTAAGATCGATGGCTATGATTAATCCCATTAATAGATTAAATCAATCGATCTAGTGGATCTAATCATGATCGCTCATTGATCATAAATGGATGGTGCATGATCTAACGTCAGGAGAGTGAGGAAGAATGGAGTCTGTTCACCATTGCTCACTTAATCCAAGCTTACCCAAGCTCGGATCAACTCCAAAAGGATCCACACCTTCACGACATCGAAAGGAATCCAATGGTCAAGATCAAGGAGATGCAAGTTTTCTTCAAAAGCTCCAACCCATTTTGCCTAAGGATTTTGGAAGCATACCTGCTGGAGCTCAAGATCGATGCTCAATGATTGAGGAAGCTTCATCTAGTGGAGATGAAGCCTGAGTAAATTGGATCACCTTGATGTTCGCTGAAAGGCCATGAACCATGATTTGGAGCTCCTTTGATCAAAGTCCCACCTCGATGCTCGAGAAGCTTGGGAGATGATTCATTCTTGCTCGATGAGGGGAAGGTGTGCAAAGTTAATTTGAGTTTGATGGATAAATGGGGAAGTTAGGTCAAAAATGGGAGTGTCCTATTTTGGGATGGATTGGAATGGCATTTTCTAATCGAGGAACAAACTTAGGAGCTTAGGGAATGGCTCTAGGCTCATCTTGGGCTGGTGATTTTGTGTGTGTTTGAGTGGAAATGATAGGGTGTATACCTCCTTCATCTTGATCTGGTGGGATCGGGTTTGGCTTCTAATGGACATCCATCTCGGAGTCAGAGGGTGTGGAGGAGGTGAGTTCCTGCTTGGTTGAAGGTGTGAGGTGGCTACCAACAAAGAATCATGGTGTCCTATGGGTTTCAAATGCTCCAGAGGGTGAGGTGATCTCACCTCCCATATCATGGTCCCCAACCACTTGGATCGGTTGCAAGGTGTCTTAGTGTGGACCATTGGGAGAGTACCAAGTGGCCAAGGAATGGAAATGACCACTTACATGGGTGATTTATCTCATGTGATGCCTTGACCCAAGGGTAGAATGATCATTTTGCATTGGATTTAATTTAGCAAATTTGAAATGAGACAAAAGTGGGTTAGCCCAAATTTCAAGTCAATTGGAGTTGATTTGTTAGTTTGGCTCAATTTGACTCATTTAGTCAAATTGTTAGGTTATCAAGTTGACCAATTGGTCAAATTGGGTCAAACCAAGGGTTGGGTCAAGTTCATATGATCATTTGGGATGTTTTTAGTATAAATGGTTTGGTTTAGTTTGTCTTAGATTTGATTTTGGCTCATTTGAATTCATTTGGGTCAAAAAAGTTGACCAATTTGACTAAATTGGCCAAATTTTTTTTGGTGTTGGTTTGGGTTTAGTTGACCAATTAAAGATGATTGTAGGCTTTGGTTTCAATTAATTTGGATTTTGTTTTGATTTAAACAACTTTAACATATAGGCCACTTTTAAGTAGGTCAATTGGGTGAAATCATGGCTTTGGTCAAGTTCAACAATCAATTTGAATGAACTTGAGCCATTGCAATCAATTTGGTTTATATTTTGATTTGACCAAATTGGTCTTTTAGGTCAATTTGGGTCAAAAGGATTGGGTTTGGTTTGACTCAAAAGGTCAAGTCATATTCAAATATTGATTTTGATTTGGTATGAATCATTAGTTTCAAGAGATTTGGCTCAGGTTGCAATTTGGCTAGTTTGGGTTCATATAAGTTAAGAAGGGGTTTACTTGGTCAAATGACCAAGTTGACTTGGTTTGACAATTTGTGATAATTGATCAACCTGGTGATCAACAATCATGATGGGAGGTTTTGATGGGTTTGGTTCAATCCAATTTGGGTAGATTAAACTTGGCTCAAATAAGTCAAATTGGCCACTTTGGGTCAAGTGGACAAATTGGTTTAGTTGGCTTGATTTTGGGTTGAGTTTGATTTAGTTGAGTTTATATATGGATTTGGGATTGATATATAAATTCAATTGGCTTTTGGGTTCAATTGAGTTTTGGTTCATTTGAACATTTTAAGTCAAAAGGGTTAAGTTTTGACTTGGGTTGATTTTAGTTTGGTTTTATGATTGTATATTTTATTTATATTTGTGAATATTATTGAAGGTATGATTGATTCATGAGAAAATCAATTGAATTTTTTAGGAATGAAGGAATTTGGCTAAGTCCAGGGGTCATGTGGCTTAGTTTGATTTTGATTTGGTTTGATTTAGTTTTGATGATTTAAATGTATATTTCATTTAAATTTGTGAAGATGATTGAAAATATGATTGATTTGTGAGAAAATCAATTGAGTTTGACTTGATTTATTAAGATTTAAGTCCATGGGATAAGTCATATGGCTTAAGAAGGGTTTTGATTTAATGATTTAATTTTATTTAGTTTTGATCATTTAAATGTAGATTTGATATATATTTGGAAATATGATTGAAGATATAAATTGATTATGAGAAAATAAAATGAGTTTGTATTGATTTGGATGAAGATTTGGCTAAGTCCATGGGATAGGTCATATGCTTGGAAGGGTTTCAAGTTTGATTTGATCATGGGCTTCAATCATTTGGATTAATTGTTTTGGATTTGGATTTAAATATGATGTTTGAATTGAACTTGAGGTTTGGTTTGAGAAAGTGAACAATTGGATTTGGGTTGTAGGTAGGTGGAATATTCTAATCCTAAGGCATAACCTAATTCTATGGTTAACCCTTCTAAGTCTTTTTAGGTTAAGTGTTTACCTAATTGTTAGTGTCTTATGGCTGGGAAGTCTTAGTTCTATAAGACTAAGTCTAAGATGGGAAGATTGAATTGATTCCAAAAGTGAGGTCAATGCCCAGCTCCATAGTGTTTCCAGAGATAAATGAAAGACCAAGCCAAGTTTCACATTATAGACTCAAATACATATTTCAACGCTTTGCTTGGGAGACCATGGATACATGAGAACACCATAGTTCCATCTTTTCTACATCAGTGTATGAAGTTCATGAGAGGTGGGATCGTCTACTGTGTCAAAGGAGATCTCAAGCCATTTATAGTTCAAGGTCGATATATAAGGATGCTACTACCTCCCTCAAAATCATCAAGTATATTATCACAAACTTGGTCAAAGTTTAAAAAAAAAAGAAAAAGAAAAATAAAGAGAAAAATAAAAAGAAAATAAAAGAAAAAATGAAAAAGAAACTAAAAGGAAGAGGAAATAGACTTGGAGGAGGAAGTGGAGCTTGACATTAGATTCCACCCACGCTCATTACTCTATTCAACATATGGATCAATGACCCAACCTCCACCAGTGAGGAAGAGGCTAGTGAGGTAGTCCTGTGGTGGAAAACACTTATTGGCCACCCAATGGAAGATATATCCTAGCTACCAGAATACACCTACTATCTATATAGACTTAGAATCTAGTTCATAGGATGAGTCTTATATGGTTAGCACAATAGCCATCTCTCCTCAATAGTAGATTCCCTTAGAGGTGACACTTGAGCCAGATAGCGATGAATACCAACTCCAAAGAAAAGCATAAGTGTATCAAAGCCTATATGTGAAAAAGTTAGGCATCAGTTGGAAACCTTAGCTCTAACCCCACTTTCCTCTAAAAAAGCTGAGGGTTTGGTAGGTAAACAAGCCTCTAAGTCATCCAAAAGTGTGAAAACTAAGATGCTTTTTTCAGGAGTATCATCCTCAAGTGAAGAAGTTGATGTAGAACTTGAGGATGATTTATATAAAGATTTAATATAATTACCTTTTGATTAGTACTTGCCTTGTGTTCATAGTTTAGCAAAGAAAGGGTTAATCCCACATACTTGGTCAAAGCAAATCGAATACTTTGAAAGAATATGGAAGAATAAATGAAAAAGCTCTCAATCAAGATAGACTAGGATTCGATATAGGGTTCATGATGGAGATTAGTGCTAGTCATCACCAATCATTTGGAATCGAGATAGTTCTTTTCAAATCACAACTCATATGAGGAGCTATGATTAAAAACCTTGATGATCCATGATTTGAAGTCAAAGATGCATTGCAGAGTTCAAAGAAGAGATCAAGTCAACCATCGAAAGTGCAAAGAAATCAACTTAGAACCAAGAAGATCCACGCCGACATACATCGTTCTTTGTTGATGAAATTGAAACCAATGACCGAAAGTTAAAGCTTAACTAAGTTTAAGGACTACTTACATGGAGTTATGAAGAGATTCTGATTGCTACATAGCATCCATAAACTAGTAATAGAGCCTACTGCTAATCGTATCAAGCAAGCTCTTAGATGCATGCGATTATACATAGAATAAAAGATCATTTATGAAGTCAAGAAACTGATCGATGATGGATTCATCCAGGAAGAAAAATATCCTGCCTGGTTTGTCAGCATCATCCTAGTTACAAAAAATAATGGCCTCATCTCATGTAGTCTTCTCTTTCATAGATGGATCATCTGAATATAACCAAATAAAGATGAAATAAATAGTTCTTTTAGAACCCTGTTTGAAATCTATAAGATCATGCCTTTCAGCCTTAAAAATATCGATGCTATACAAAAGCTATGACTGAATCTTGAAACACATTCATCATCAAGTTGAGTGCTATGTTGATGATCTCATGGTCAAAAGTAGAGAAAAGGAAGACCATCTCTTTGACTTGAGAGTAGTTTTCAAATAGTTAAGACAATTTAACCTCAAAATGAATCCCCTTAAGTGTGCATTTGAGTAGCTTCAAGAAAATTCCTTGGTTTGTTGTCCCACAGTGAATTATTAGAGAAGAATAGATATTAGAAATGCCACTCTCTAAAAGTTTAACTCAACTTAGATCATTCTAAGGATGGTTGGCTTATCTAAGATGTTTTATATCCAACCTATCAGGAAGATGTAAACCATTCTCAACACTTGCCAAAAAGATGCCAAGTTCAAGTGGGATGATAAGTGTGTGCATGCCTTCGAAAGACATCAAGCATTAGCTGATGACGCCACTGGTTATAGCAGCCCCTATCCTTGGCAAGTCGTTCATACTTTACACTATTGTATTAGATGACTTTCTTGGTGCTTTATTGGCCCAAGCCAAAGCTAAAGGGAAGGAAAATGCATTCTACTACTTCAGTCATCATCTAATCTTTGCTGAGGCTAATTATCCACTCATTGAGAAATATTACTTAGCTTTAATCTTTTCATCCAAAAAGCTACATCACTACATGCTTCTTCATAAGGTGAATTTAATCTCTAGGATCAATCCACTATAATATCTCATGACACGGCTGATGCTATCCAGACGGTTGACACTATGGTCCATGATCCTCTCGCAGTTTGACATTACCTTCATCTCCCTGATGATGAAAGGATACACTAAAGATTTGTTAGCAGCACACCCACTTTTTACTGACTCCTTAGTGATGATCTCCCTGATGAACAAATCATGAACTTATGGGATACTAGCATTCATCGCTGGGAGATGTACTTCTTAAAGAGAAGAAGAACCACAATCTACTATTTCAGGAATGGCAAGAGTAAGAATAGTTCTCTTAACTCTAGACCACGATGTGATGAGATTCTCATATCATCTCATCAATGCACCACAATGAAGTAATATGAGGCTTTGATATCTAGAGTTATTCATTACTCTAAGAATCTAGATCAACATCTTGGGATTCTCCTATTTATCAACCAAATATCCTATAAGGTTATAAAGCCTAAGTTTTGTCGCCATCACAAGTACACCATGGAGTTATTGGCCCAAATCCCGTGAGGTTACCATTTATAAGATTCTCAAGGAGAGAACATCGTAGCTCTTTAGCCAAGCTTGCCAAAGAGTTGGTATGTTTGGGATGATTCAATATCAATAAAGATCCAAAATAGACAAGTCTTATCCTTATTGATATTGAACTCATAAAAAGTACTCTTGAAGGGTATGCCATTGCCAAGAAGGACGAGGACTTAGATTGGAGGAAACCATTCATGGATTACATAAAGGCAAACTACCTCAAGAGAATTTCCATAGATAGAGCACATAGCACTTTCCTACACTCTATGGATGGTGTCTTGTACCATGGTCTTTCAATCAAATGTGGTTACGTTGTGAAGAATAAAAGAAGATCATAATCAGATACACTTCTGATTATGTGGAGCCAACTAATCTAGTTCAAAGATGAATGCCAAGATCAAGAGATTAGATACCAATGGCTGATGATCAAAGATTGCGTATATGGCAATGAGGCCACCATGTCAAATACATAGACCTACACCAACCACCAAATATTCTACATCCTACATTAGCTTCATGGCTATTCGAGTGTTGGGGTACTGACATACTAGGTTCGATTGATCCTTCTTCTTTTAAGGGTCCTCAATTCCTCTTAGTTGCTACTGACTACTTTTCCAAATGGGTGAATGCAATTCTACTCAAAGAGGTCACAACTCAGCATGTGCTCCAGGTTTTTAGGAACCATATCATATATAGGTTCGGAGAGCCTCGATAAATTATATCTGATAATGGTACTACATTCAAGAGCATTGAGATCAACAACTTTGCCTGAAATATAATAGATTGGAGATATTCTACCATCAACAGGGAAAATGGCTTAGCGTAAGCCTTCAACAAAGATCTCATCAAATATCAAGAAGACACTCGACAACAATAAGAATAGTGGTTGAGTGTTAGTTGAAGCCTCGCCTACCGCACACATATAGAACTCTAATTTAGTCTACTTTCTCCTTAGTGTATTCAATTCATTCTACCATTAGATGTCTAACTCCCATCACTAAGGATAGCTAGTAACAAGATGACAAAGAGCGTAACGCCAAGGTTATAAGAGCTCAAAGAGATGCTTGGGCATGCCAAAACTCGAGTTGTACAAAGCTAAAATAATTTAAGCTCATAAAAAGTTGGTCCATCCTAGAGCTTTTCAAGTAGGAGATCATATTTTAGTTCTGAGAGAACGATTATTGCCCATCGTAAGATGGGAGGCATGTTTGAACCTACTTGGGAAGGCATTTTTTCCATAGATAAGGCCTACTAAGGAGGATTTTATTAGCTTATTAATCATAAGGGAGAGCACCCAATGCTTTGAATCAATGTGCTCTACTTAAAGAAATATTATAAATCATGTTTAAAAATAATTATCATTAATGAAAATTCTATTTTGAATTCAATCTCTTCCATGTTGAAATTATTTTTGTTTGCGAATTCGACATGATGTGTTTAGGGTAGGTGTAAGGAACCTGAGTAGTGTCCTATCCTTCATCGACACAACACAAACAAAAAGTACACACGAATATAAAAAAAAAACATATATCATTTCTCTCGGACTACTTTGAGTTGAGATAATGCCCCCAACAACACTCCTCTAGCCCGTTAGTCGACATGCTCAAGAGAGGTGGGTGAATTACGATATTTAAAACTAAATCTTAAATTCTTAAGTTTTAGTAAAATTAATTTTGATTTTATAATGACAAGATACAATTCTAATGCAAAAATAAAAAAGTACAAGAAAGTAAAGAGAGACAATAGGCACAATTTTAATGGCCAAACCAAAATCGCTACATGTCCACTAGCCACCCTTGCTAGAATCCACTAAATGCAAAAATAGCTTACAAATAGTACTCTCCTATAACGGGTGAGTACAACCCCTACAATATGTACTCTCCTACAAAGTAGAGTACAACCCCAATATAAATTTTATAGCATAAAAAGAAAATACAAGATAATAAATTTTGATAAAATAAATCTCACAAATATACCAAGCTATCCAAAAAAATGATCTCACAACTTATAAATGATCACTTACAACTTAAAAATTTTGGCAAGATAAAATGCTCACTTAATATTGATAAGAAATAATAAAATAAATATCTTAAAGTGATCTTACTAAGATGTTTATGTTATTACAATTTTTAGACTAATATAAAAATTATTTCAAAATAAATTCACAATATTTTTGCACAATAAAATAAATTTTAGCAAGGAATAATTTGTTTTATTTTAACCAAAAATATTCTTTCAATTAAAGCTAATGATCACAAAAATACTTAAATAAAATGAGTATATGATAGATCTAAGTAGTAAGTTTCTTTTATTAAAAAGAGAGATCTAGCAAATATGAAAATAATTTTAGTATAGTAATTTAATTTAAAATGCTTAAAATATACTTCTAAAATAGATCTAAGAATAAATGATCTTTCAAAATGAGATTAATAAAGAAATATTTCAAGAAACCAAAAGAAATTTGTAGGAAGTTAAAAATTTCAACAAGTCAAAATAGATCCTAAAACTATCACAAGAATTTTTCACAAAGATGATTGAGAAACTTTAATGTGAAAACAATGTCCAAAGACTAATCCACCAAAAAAGTATAAATTAAAAAAGAATAAATAGATGGTGAAAATAGCATGAACAACTAAAAAAGATTAAGATCAAGAAAACAAACTCAAGCAATTTGAGAAAGCTTGCTTAGTTGAAGATGTTGAAGCTTTCAAACCAAGGATTTAATCTTGCAATATTTGGAGAACACTTGGAAGGAAAATATAAGAAATTTTCTCTTAGATTTCCTAGAGGGATTTTGAATTTTGAATGAGGAATGCTTTCATGAAGAGAATTAGAGCTATTTATAGGCAAGAAGGTCATTTTGAATTATTTCAAAAAAAATATATTATTCTAACCTCATGCTATCATGTGATAATTTAATATTCAATAAAAATATAATTTATATTAAATAAATATTAAATTAAAGCAGCCAAAATTCAGTTATTCACATGGGCAAGTAAAAAATAATCAAATATGGCTCTTAATATATTCAAAGCATGTAGCATGCATTCATTATTAAAATTAGCTAATGTTTGAAAAGTCATAATAAATTCAATTTTAATCAAACGTGGGTCATGTGACCTATCAAATTAAAGGAAAAAAATCCAAGGAATCCATTGGAGATGAAATCGATATAAATTCCTTGATTATAAAATGACTTTGGCTAAAATATAAAATTTCATATATTTTGTTAATTTTGACATGTGGCATTTAAATATTATGATATAATTTATATATAATCATACATATATTAGTGATCATATAAGCGTCAAATTAGATTAAAATATTTAATTTTATTAAGTAAATCAAATAATTACACTTAATAGTCATTATCATTTATTATTTTGACAATTCAAATGCTAGGTATGAAATATATATTTGAATGTTAATTAGATAGAGATTTATATAAATTAACCTCATTAAAATAATATGTTTAGTTGTGAGCAAATTGATTCATGCTAATGAATAAATGCATATAACAAAAAATATTCTATTTTGAGCTTCACATTATCCAATTTGATCTATCTTTCATTCTTCTAATCCTACAATTTTCTCAAACATATTATGAGATGTATTGGATATGTAATTAGCAATTGATATATCTGAAATACATAAAAACATTCATTTGTTATCATCAAAATTGATCGGATTGAACATGAGGCTCATTAAGCCAACATGGTTTTGGTAGTTTTGGGGTTTGTGGTGTATGTTTTGGGTTTAATTAATTTGATTGTGGTTTTTTTTATTGAGTTTGTATTTATTGTTTTTATTTTTTTTTATGGATTAGGGTTTGTGGTTTAGGGTTTAAGGTTTAGTTTAGTTTATTTTAAATTGCAAACCAGTAGTTTAAGTTTTTGTTTATTTTAGGTTTTATTTAGGGTTTAGGTTTATGTTTTTTAAATTCAATAAACCAGGTTTGTTAGGTATTTTTATTTATTTTAGTTTATTTTATTTTATTTTTTATTTATGTTTTTTTATTTTTAGTTTGTTTAATTTATTTTATTTTAGGTTTATTTATTTTGTTTAAGTTTTTATTTTAGTTTATTTTTTTAGTTTTAGAATTATTTTTTTTTAATTGAGATTTATTTCATTTTATTTTGTGGTTAGTTTATTTTTATTTTATGTTTGGGTTTAGATTTTATTTTATTTTAAGTTTAGATTTTGATTTTATTTTAGGTTTATTTTTTGATTTTATTTTTAGTTTGAATGATTTATTTTTAGTTTATTTTTTTATTTAGATTAGGTTTAGATTTATTTTAGGTTTAAGCTTAGGTTTTATTTATTTTAGCATTTATTTTATTTTATTTTATTGGTTTGTTTGTTTTTTGTTTATTATTTATTTTTAGTTTTGTTTAGGATTTTATTTAATTTTATTTTATTTTTATTATTTTAGATTTAATTTTTATTTTCTTTATGTTTTTATTCCAGTTTATTTTATTTTATTTAGTTTAGTTTAGGTTATTAATTATTTTATATTAGTTTATTTATATTTTATTTTTAGTTTAGTTTTACTTTAGTTTTTATTTATTTTATTTTATTTATTTATTTAGTTTAGGTTTTATAATTTATTTTATTGTTTGGCTTTTTAGTTTAGGTTTTAGATTTTAGCATTTTGTGGTTTAAGGTTTTAGAATTTGTGGTTTTGTGGTTTAGTTTTAGGTTTTATTTAGTTTTGGGGTTTAGGGTCATTTTGGTCAAGGATAGGGTTTAGTAGGATTAGAGTGGTCCGTGGTTAAGGGCTGGCCTAGTGTTGGATTTAGGGTTTTAAATCAAAAACCCATGATGCATATTTAGTTCATTTATTTATTTTATATATAATTAATTATTTATTTATTTATCTTATAATTAGCCCATATTATTTATTTATTTTAGTTCATTTTGTTTAGTTTATGCTTGTTTCTTTAGTTTAGTTTTATTTTATTTTATTTTTTATGATCAGTTTTATATTGTGTTTATTATTTTTATTTATTTTTAGTTTATTTTGGTTTTATTTTTATATGTTAGTAGTAGGTTTATTTTATTTTATTTATTTTAGGTTTAAGTTTATATTTAGGTCAGGTTTAGGTTTTATTTATTTTATTAGTTTAGTTTTTTATTTTGTTATTTGTAGTTTTTTAGTTTAAAGTTTGGTCTTATTTTTAGGTTTAGTTTATTATTATATATATTATTTATTATTATGTTTCTTTTTAATAAGTTTATTATTTTTTTGTAAGTTTATTTATTATTTATTTTATTAGTCTTTTTTAAGTAGTTAGCTCAGGTTTAGGTTTAGTTTAAGTTTAGTATAGTTTAACCATCTCAGGTTTTTACTCAAAATTTTTATTTAGTAGGTTTGTTTTATATCTGGGGATCAGGCCTGTGGCTAGTTTGGGGTCCTGGTTGGTGTGGGTGATTAGGGTAGGTGTGTAGTTTAGTGTGGGGTTTTAATGGATAGTGTTTAGTGGGTAAGGTTTAGATTTAGGTAGGTCAGAAGAGAGTTTTAAAATTAAAATCATGTTTAGTTTACTTAGTTTATTTTTTATTTATTTTAGTTTATTTTATTATTTATAATTTGGTTCAATTTTATTTTATTTAATTTAGTTTATTTATTTTAAGTTTATCTATTTTAGTTTAGGTTTTATTTTATTATTTTTAGTTTAGTTTTTAGTTTTATTTTTAGTTTAGTTTTATTTTATCTATTTTTATGTCTTTGTTTTAGTTTTAGATTTAGGATTAGGTTTTTATTTTAATTTTTAGGTTTAGTTTTAGGTTTTTTTATTTTTTATTTTAGGTTTTATTTTTAGTTTAGGTTTAGTTTAATTTTAATTTATTTCATTTTATTTAGTTGGTTTTGGTTTTATTTAATTCAGTTTAAGTTTTTATTTACTTTAGTTTAGTTTATTTTAGTTTATATAGATTTATTTTATTTTATTGGGTTTGGTTTTTTTTTAGAGGTTTTAGTATTTTAGGTTTATTGTTTAAGTTTAGGTTTTATTTAGTTTTTATTTTATTAATTAGTTTATTTTATTATTATTTTATTTGGTCTTTACTTTATTTAAGTTTTATTTTTACTTAGTTTAGGTTTTATTTTATAGTATTTATTTTTATTATATTTTCAGGATTATGTTTGGTTTAGTCCAGGTTTAGGTTTTAGTTTGTATTTTATTTAATTATCATTATTTAATTAAATTTTATTTTAGGTTTTTTTGTAGATTTTAGTTATTTGTGGTTAAGTTTTTTAGGTTTAAGAGGGTCAGGTTAGCTTTTTTATTTTGGATTTATGATTGGGTTAGGTTTAGGCTTCAGTGGTTAGTTTTAGGGTCAGGGTAGGTAGTTTAGGGTTAATTTTAGTTAGTTGTGGTAGGATTTGTGGTTTTGGGTTTTATTTTAGGGTTTGTTTGTTTAATGTTTAGATTTTTGGTTTATCATTCATGTTTTATCTTAGGGTTTAGGGTTTATTTTTTATTTATAAATAGTGAACAAATTCACATTCAACATTTCTTATTTTATTTATTTAGTTTATTTTTTATTTATTTAATTTTATTTTATTTTATATTTTTATTTTATTTAGTTTATTTATTTTAGTTTATTTATTTTAATTTATGTTTATTTTATTCATTTCATTTTGAAGTTTTAGTTTGTTTATTTTTATTGAGTTTTTTCCCTTAGTTTAGATTTTTTTATTTTGGTTTTAAGTTTATTTTATTTTTTTTGGTTTAGGTTTTATTTTTTATTTTTAGGTTTAGGATTAGGTTTTTATTTTCATTTCTTAGGTTCAAGTTTTAAGTTCTTATTTTTGATTTATTTTTTAGTTTAGGTTTAAGTTTATTTTTAGTTTATTATATTTTATTTAGTTTAGGTTTAGGTTTATATTTAGTTTATTTTGGTTGTGGTTTAGGTTTTATTTATTTTAGTTTAATTTATTTTAGTTTAGGTTTAGTTTTTTTTATCTTTATTTTTCGATTTATTTTCTAGGTTTAGGATTTTATTCTAATTAGGTTTTTTTTAGTTTAGTTAGGGGTTTTATTTATTCATTTTAGTTTAGTTTTATTTTATTTTATTTTCTTTTTAGTTCAGTTTTAGATTTTAATATGTTTACTTTATTTTGGTTTAGATTTATATATCCATTTTGGCTTCATTTAGTTTAGCTCTAGGGCCAGGTCTTTAGGTGGGTTTGGTTAGGGCCTGGAGCTCAGGGTAGTCAGGGCTCAGCTTTATCTTGATCCATGATTAGGCTCAGTCAGGGTTTAAGGTTTATAGGGCCTAGGGTTTTGTTGGCCTAGATTTAGTGGGGTTTAGGATTTGTTCAGTGGTTTTGTGGTCAGTGGTCTTTAATGCCTAGATTTATCATCCATGTTAAATTAGTTTAGGTTTATTTATTTTACAAAGGAACAAACCACATTCAACATTTCTTGTTTTATTTATTTAGTTTATTTTATTTATTTAATTTTAGTTTATTTTATATTTTTTTATTTATTTATTTTATTTAAAGTTTATTTATTTTAATTTATGTTTTTATATTAGTTTATTTTTTTAGTTTTATGTTTATTTTATTGTAAGTTTTTTTTCCTTTAGTAGATTTTTTTATTTTATTTTAGGTTTAAGTTTGTATTTTATCTTTTGGTTTAGGTTTTATTTTTTATTAGGATTAGGTTTTATTTTCTTTCTTTCAAGTTTTAAGTTTTGATTTATTTTTTATTTTTTTAGTTTATTTTTATTATATTATTTAGTTTAGTTTATTTATATTTTATTTTGGTAGGTTTAGTTTATTTATTTTAGTTTAATTTATTTTAGTTTAGTTTAGTTTTTTTTTATCTATTTTTATTTTTTAGATTTTATTCTAATTAAGTTTTTTTACAGTTTTTATTTATTTTATCTAGTTTTAGTTCTTTTATTTTATTATTTTCTTTTAGTTTTAGGTTTAGATTTTAGTTTATGTTTTACTTTATTTGTTTTAGATATATATATATATATTTTACTCTTTTATTTATTGGTCATTTAGCTTAGTTTAGTTTGTGGTTTAGGTCAGGTGTAGGGCTCAGGGTCTGAGGCTCAGATCTGATCTTTCTTTTATGGGCCTGGCCTGAGTAGTGGCTCATGGCCTTGGCCCAGTTTAGGCTCATGGTACAGATAGGGCCTGTTGGGCCTGAGCCATTAAGCTAAGTTTTAGCTCAGTGTTGGTGGTTTAAGAAAAAAGATCAACATTCCATTATTACTTTTAGTTTAGTTTATTATTTATCTTATAGCCTGTGGGATTTATGGTCTTAGTTTCAGAATATGATCTTAGGAGGTAGTAGGGCTCAGCTCGGTAGGGCTCAGGCCCAGGTCCAGATCAGTGGCCAGAGTCATTTTAGGTTTTAGTTAAGATAATGATAAGTGATTAGTATATTTAGTAGGCCTACATAGCAGTGTTTAGTTTGTATTTCAGTGGTTTTATTGATTTTGGGTTTAGTGTTTTGGATTTAGGTTTATTTGTTTAATTAATAAAGACAGTTTATTTATTTAGTTTATTTTCATTTATTTCTTTATTTTATTTTGATTTTATTTAGTTTATTCTTTAATTTTAGTTTATACATTTGGTTTTTTTTTATTTTTTATTTAAGTTTTTTATTTTAGTTTATTTTTTATGATTAGTTTGGTTTGTTTATTTTTAATTTAGTTTTACTTTATTTTATTTGTGTTTCAATTTTATTTTTTTTGGTTTAGTATTGTGTCTTTATTTTATTTTTTTTAGTTTTTTTTTATTTTTTTAGTTAGTTTAGGTTTACTTTATTTTATAGTTTAGGTTTTATTTATTTTAGTTTAGTTTATTTTAGCTTATGTTTAGGTTTATTTTATTACGTTTATTTTAGATTTGGGTTTTATTTAATTTAGGGGTTAAGTTTTATTTTTTATTTGTTTTTAGGTTTATTTTTTAGGTTTAGGTTTTTATTTAGTTTTATTTTATTTCATTTAAGGTTTATTTTATTCTTACTTTAAGTTTATTTTATTTTTAGTTTAATTTAGGTTTTATTTATTTTAATTTAATTTAGTTTTTATTTTTTATTTTTATTTTATTTTTTATGTTTAAGTTCGAGTTTTTATTTTTTTATTTTTATAAGTTTATGTCATTTTATGTATTTAACATTTTAGTTTTATTTAGTTTAGGTTTAGTTTTTTAGGTTTTTAGGGTTTAGGGTTTAAGATTTAGGGTTTAGGGTTTGAGGTTTAGGGTTTTGGGTTTAGGGTTTAAGATTTATGATTTAGGATTTTATGTTTTAGGGTTTATGGTTTAGGGTTAAGGGTTTAGGTTTTACAGTTTTTTACTTTTTTTTAATTATGAACCCAGCTTAGGTTTATTTAGTTTATTTTTATTTACTTTATTTTATTTTATTATTATTTTATTTAGGTTAATTTTATTTACTTTATTTTATTTTATTATTATTTTAGTTAGGTTAATTTTATTTTATTAAGTTTAGTTTATTTATTTTAAGTTTATTTATTTTAGTTTAGGTTTTTTTATTTATTTTTTTTTTTAGGTTTTATTTTATTTTTTTAGGTTTATATTTTCATTTTATTTTTAAGTTTTAGGTTTATTTTTATGTTTTATTTTTTAGTTTAAGTTTAGGTTTATTTTTAGTTTATTTTATTTTATTTAGTTTAGGGTTTAGGTTTAGTTTATTTTTAGGTTTAAGTTTTATTTAATTTAGTTTAGTTTATTTTAGTTTAGATTTTTTTTATTTTATATTATTTATTCTAAGTTTATGTTCTTTTTAGTTTAGGTTTTATTTTATTTATTTTAGGTTTATTTTTAAGTTTAGGTTTTATTTTTTCATTTAATTTTATTTTAGGTTTATTTTAATTTTTTTTTGTTTGTATTTTATTTTAGGTTTTTTTATTTTAGTTTATTTTATTTTTTAAATTTAGTTTTTGTTTTATTTATTTTATTTTTTAATTTATATTTTTATTTTATTTTATTTTAGGTTTAGGTTTAGGTTTTAGGTTTTGATTTAGTTTTAGGTTAGGTTTTATTTGTTTTAGGTTTATATTTATGTATTTTATTTTTAAGTTTTATTTAGATTATGTTTAGGTATTTAGGTTTTTAGGGTTTAGGGATTAAGGTTTAGGTTTTATGGTTTGGGGTTTAGGGTTTAGGGTTTTATTTTTTAATTATTTTTTTATTATTTTATTATTTTATTATTTTATTTATTTTATTTTTTTTTATTTTTATTTTTTTTATGTTTTGTTTGTTTTTTTTTTGTTTTTTTTTGGGTTTAGGATTTAGGGTTTAGGGTTTAGGGTTGTAGGTTCTAGGGTTTAGGGTTTAGGGTTTTAAGGTTTAGGGTTTAGGATTTAGGGTTTTAGGTTTTGGGTTGGGTCAGGGTTGGTTTAGTTTGTAGGTTTGTGGTTTAGGGTTAGGGTTTTTTTTATTTTTTTATTTTTTTATTTTAGGGTTTTAGGTTTATGTTTTAGGTTTTAGGGTTAACATTTCTTCTTTGATTTCATCAACCAAGTAACACACCAAGTTTTCTAAGACATACAACATATATATAAAATGGCAAGAAAGCAAAAAAACCCTAGATAACTAGAATCATCTCTATTATAATGACAAAGTTCCATAAGTAGCAGATCGGATCAGCCATTCTTCAGTTTCTCCAATTCCCATTAGAACCACCCTGACCTCTCGAATAGCGAGATCCACCATCATATCCCTGATCTCTCCCTCCGCCACCACCACGGTTATAACCTCCATTGCTCCTCCCACCTCCATAACCATAACTATTCTCACCACCACCTCCATATCCACCAACACCTCTAGATCCCCCACCACTAGTGGGATAACCTCCTCCTTCCCCTCCCCCGCCAACTCTAGACTGAGCATGGTTGACAGTGATGTTCCTTCCATCAATGTTCTACCCATTCTTATGTTTATGGTTTAGGTTTGTTAGGTTTTAGGGTTTAGGTTTATTTTTTTAATTTATTTAGTTTCTTTAGGTTTAGGTTTAGGGTTTGGGATTTAGGGTTGAAGATTTGAGGCTAGGGTTTAGGGTTTAGAGTTTAGGGTTTTGGGTTTAAGGTTTAGGGTTTAGGATTTTAGGGTTTATTTTTCAGGGTTTTAGGTTTGTTTTGTGGTTGGTGGTTTTAGGGTTTAGTTTAGATTTTGGGGTTTAGGTTTAAGATTACAGGTTTAGGGCCCATAGAGTTTAAATGGCTCAGGTTTGTGGCCCAGGATTTGGTGGGAGCTCAGGGAGTTTGAGCCCAGGGTATGGTGGTATGGTGTTAGGGCCTCAGGGCCCAGATCTTTGGCCCAGGCCCAGGGCCTGTGGCCCAGGGTGGTACAAGGGTGACTAGTGAGTCAGTGGCCTGGAAGCCCAGGCAAGGCCTGTGGTTATGGCCCAAGGTCAGTCAGTGGCTCAGGTGGTGGGTTAGTGGCCCAGGTTGGAGCCCAGGGCCCATGTAGTTCTCAGGGCTCAGTGGCCTTACCATGTAGTGGGGTGGGGCCTCCCAGGGTCTTTAGTCTGGCTAAGTCTGAGAGGCCCAGTGGGAGTTGTAGTGGCCCAGGTCAGTTTGGCCTTGGGTTAGGCCTGTGGATCTGGTCAGAGCCTGGGTGGGCCCAGGGCCTGGCCTAGATCTGGGAGATTAGTATAAGTGGTTGTGGTTTATTTTAAAATTAAGTAAACTAGTAGGTTTAGGTTTTTTTTTTGTTTATTTAGTTTATTTTATTTTATATTTTTATTTGGGTTTATTTTTTATATTATTTAGTTTATTTTTGGTTTATTTATTTTAATTTAGGTTTTTTTTGTTTTAGTTCTTTAGGTTTTAGCTAGGTTTAGGTTTATGTTTTTTAGTTTTATTTTTATTTTATTTTTTGGTTTAGGTTTTTTTTATTTAGGTAGGTTTAGGTTTTATTTCATTTTTTTTTAGGTTTAGATTTTAAGTTTTATTTTAGGTTTTATTTTATTAGTTTTAGGATTATTTTAGTTTATTTATTTTTTTTTTAATTTTAGGGTTTAGGTTTAATTTATTTTAAGTTGTTTAGGTTTTATTTATTTTAGTTTAGTTTATTGTAGTTTAGTTTTATTTTATATTTTCTTTATTTTAGGTTTTGGTTTTTTCTTTAGTTTAAGGTTTGGGCTTTATTTTATTTTTTTTATTTATTTTAATTTTAGGTTTTAGGTTTTATTTATTTAAGTTTAGTTTAGTTTAGCTTAGGTTTAGGTTTATTTTATTTTATTTGTTGTAGATTTATGTTTTTTTTTAGTTTAGGGTTTAAGTTTTATTTTTTATTTATTTTTAGGTTTTATTTTTAGGTTTAGGTTTTAATTTAGTTTTATTTTATTTTATTGTATGTTTATTTTATTTTAATTTTTTGTTCAGTGTTTATTTTATTTAGGCTTTTTATTTTTAAGTTTATTTTATATTTTAGTTTAGTTTAGGTTTTTATATATTTATTTTAGTTTAGTTTTTATTTTTATTTTGTTTTATTTTTAGGTTTAGGTTTTATAGGTTTTTATTTTATTTTATTTTATTATTTTTTTTTGTTTAGTTTATTTTATTTTATTTTATGTTTTATTTATTTTTAGTTTTTGGTTTTTTTGGCTAGTTTTGTTTTAGGTATATATGGTTTAGGTTTAAGGTTTAGGGTTTGGGGTTTAGGTTTTGGGTTTTAAGATGTGGGTTTAGGTTTAGGGTTAGTTTAGGTTGTGGGTTTATTTATTATTTTATGTATTTTAAGGTTTAGGGTTTAGGTTTTAGGTTTAGGGTTAGGTTTTATTTTAGTGGTTTAGGCTTTTGTTTTTTTTTTAATAGAAATAACCAGATTCAACATTTCTTCTTCTGAATACATCAACTAAAACCCATGTTTAGGATGGCGATGACATAGATAAAATGAACAAATAGAGCAAATAAAACCTAGATAATTAGAAATGTCTCTACTCTAAAGACATCCCACAAGACGCTCTTATTTCAATTCTTGTCAAAACCAATTTAGCCTAGAGAGGGTTTAGGGTTTAGGTTTATGGTTTAGGGTTTTAGAGTTTATGCTTTAAGATTTAGGTTTTAGGTTAGGTTTAAGTTTAGAGTTTAGGGTTTAGGGTTTGTGGTTTAGGTTTAGTTTAGTTTAGGGTTTAGTTTAGGGTTTTAGTTTTATTTAGGATTTAGGGTTTAGGGTTGTAGATTTAGGGTTTAGGGTTTAGGTTTAGTTTAAGGGCTTAAGGTTTAGGGTTAGGGTGCTTTTTTTTTTTTTTTTTTTTAGGGTTTAGAGTTTAGAGTTTAGGGTTTTGGGTTTAGTGTTTACGATTCAAATTTTTGTTTAGGGTTTAATGATTTTTGTTTTTTTTATCATTCAAATTCAACATTTCTTCTCCTCGACTTCATCAACCCAGTAGCACACTAAGTTTTCTAAGACACAAAAAATGACATAGATAAAAAATGAGCACGCATATAGCAAATCAAAAGCCCTAGATAACTAGAACCATCTCTACTACAAAGACACAGTTCTGTAAGCAGCATACCAGATCGACCTTTCTTCAGTTTCTCTAGTTCCCATGAGAACCACCCTGGCCTCTCGAGTAGAGGGATCCACCATCATATCCCTGATCTCTCCCTCCATGACCACCATGGCAGTAACCTCCATTGCTCCTCCCACCTCTATAACCACCATTTCTCTAACCACCACCTTCATATCAACCAACACCTCTAGATCCCCCCCCACCACCTTTTTATCTCGCTCCAGCCTATTTTGATGTTTATCAGGCTTTTATTCTTAGGGTTTAGGCTTAGTTTATTGTTTTGTGGTTCAAGTTTATTTCTTTAATTTATTTAGTTACTTTAAGTTTAGGTTTAGGGTTTGGTGTTTAGGGTTTATGGTTTACTATTAAGGCTTAGGGTTTAGGTTTTTTTAGTTTTAAATGCAAATGATTCCATAACAGATAAGAAATTACCAAATCAAATAAGACATTATCCTCTAACAACTAATAAAATAGGATAAAAAATATAATTCAAAATTCATAAAATAGTATTTCAAAAATTGATTTAACTCCTAGATAATAAAATTTTATTTTATAGAAGGACAATAAAGCTTTGTCAACAAGTAAAACCCATATCATCATCGATTGCTCAGCTCTTCCTTCTTCTCTTCCATTACGTAAGGTGACCGAAGAAGAAGAGAGTGCGTAAGCATCAGAGCAGCCACATCAAATTTACTAAGATTTTTCAAATACTCTTTAACCTTCTCGGCATGCGGGTATGTGTAATTAGAGGAAATCATGATGGTGAGGACATTCTTTTAAGCGTTGCTGAACATGTGGGATGCTGAAGTAAGTGTGGGATAAGAGAGAGTCAGTGAGAGAGAAGTGATGATTTAAAGGGCTTCAAAAAACTTCTAGATGAGATATCTTTAGTGAGGTCAAGCAACTTAGGACTGAACACTAAACCATCATCATACACAGACTGGACGATAAGGCCATAAGAGAATGGCCGAGTCCCCAACTTAGTGAGGAGAGCAGCCTCTAAAGATCCCACCCTATCACCTTTTTTAATCACTCAACTGGGTGATAATTTTGTAACTTGAATGTAAGAGGAAGGATCCAAACCAATTTGGGGAACCACAACATCAATTGGTGCAACAAGACCAACATGGGTAGAGCACCAACTTTGTATTTCTCAACCTCTTCAGGCTTCTTTAAGATTAACTTTCATAAAAAATAAGCTCAATCATGGTTTAGGGTTTAGGGTTTAGGCTTTTACAGTTTATGCTTTTAGAGTTTAGGGTTTAGAGTTTAGGGTTTACGGATTAGGGTTTAAGGTTTAGGGTTTTGGGTTTTGGGTTTTTTAGGGTTTAGGGTTTTGGGTTTAGGGTTTAGGGTTATAGGTTTAATGTTGTATGTTTAGGATTTAGAATTCAAGATTTATGTTTAGGTTTTTTTATTTGTTTAAATTAAGTAAACTGGTAGGAGTATGTTTATTTAATTTATTTTTTATTTATTTTGGTTTATTTTATTTTTTATTTTTATTTAGGTTTATTTTTTTATTTATGTTAGTTTATCAATTTTTTGATTTATTTATTTTAGTTTAGAGTTTTATTTTACTTTATCTTTTACGTTAGTTTAGGATTAATTTTAGTTGAGTTTTATTATTATTTTATCTTTAGGTTTAGGTTATATTTTGACTTTTTAGTTTAGTTTATATTTTATTTGTTTCTCTTAGGTTTTAGGATTTTATTTTAGTTTGTTTTATATTTTATTTTTTTTAGTTTAGGTTTAGTTTATTTTAGTTTATTTTAATTTATTTAGTTTGGGTTTAGGTTTAGTTTATTTTATTTTAGGTTTAGGTTTAGGTTTTATTTATTTTATTTTAGTTTATTTTTTGTTTAGTTTTGGTTTATTTTATTTTGTTTATTATATTTTATTTTAGGTTTAGTTTTTTTTTAGTTTAGGGTTTTATGTTTTATTTTATTTTTTATTTTAGGTTTATTTTTTAGGTTTTGGTTTTATTTTATCTTATTTTATTAATTTACGCTATTTTATATTTTATGAGGTTTTTTATCTCATGGTTTATTTTATTTTTTTTTTTAGTTTAAGTTTTATTTATTTTATAATTAGTTATTTTTTATTTTTTATCTTATTTTATTTTTTTAGTTTAGGTTTAGGTTAGTTTTAGCTTTATTTATTTTGTTTTATTTTATTTAGTTTTATTTTTTTATTTATATTATTATTAGGTTTTAATTATTTAGTTTAGGTTTTAGGTTTTTAGGTTTATAATTGGGGATTAGGTTTAGGCTTTTAGGGTTCAGGGTTTGTGGGTTTAGGGTTTAGGTGAGTTTTAGTTTGTGGAGTTTAGTTTGTGGGTTTAGTGTTTAGCATTTAGGGTTTAGGGTTTAAGGTTTGGGGTTTAGGGTTTAAGGTTTTGGGTTTAGGGTTTTAGGGTTAAATGTTTAGGGCTTAGGGTTAAAGATTTTGGGTTTTAGGTTAGTTTTAGGGTTTAGGGTTTAGAGTTAGTATTTTTTTATTATTATTTTTTATTTTTTTTATTTTTAGGGTTTAGGGTTTAGGGTTCAGTTTTTAATTTAGGGTTTAGGGTTTTTTTTTCTAATAAAGAGAAAATTTAGATTCAACATTTCTTCTTTTAGTTTTCATCAACCAAGTAACACATCAAGTTTCTCCAGTTCCCATCAAAACCACCCCGCCTCTGGAGTAGCGGGATTCACCATCATATCACGGATTTCTCCATCTACCACCACCACGGTAGTAACCTTTGTCACATTTCCATAGGCTTTTTTAATTTATTGTATTTTAGGTTTTATTTAGTTTAGGTTTAGGTTTTTAAGTTTTTAGTGTTTAGAGTTTATGGTTTGGGGTTTAGGCTTTAGGGTTCATAGTCTTTAGTTTTAAGGTTTAGGGTTTAAGATTTAGGGTTTAAGGGTTAGGTTTTTTGATTTAGGGTCTAAGGTTTAGGGTTTAGGGTTGTAGGTTTAGGGTTTAGATTTAGGGTTACATTTAGGATTAGGGTTTTTTTTATTGACTTTATATTTATTCATTTTTTATTTTTTTATTTTGTTAGAGTTTAGGGTTTAGTTTTTAGGTTTATGGTTGTGTTTTAGTTTAGGTTTATTTTAAATATAGTAAATAGTTTAAGTTTTTTTTTTGTTTAGGGTTTTATTTAGGATTTTTTTTTTGTTTGTTTTTAATCCAAGAAACCAAGAGTTTTGGGTTATTTATTTTAATTTTTTATTTATTTTAGTTTTTTTTATTTTTATTTTATTTATTATTTTTAGTTTACTTTAATTTTATTTATTTTAGGTATTTATTTTTAGTTTTTTTTAAGTTTAGTTTATTTTAGGTTTAGGTTTAGGTTTTATTTATTTTAGTTTAGGTTTAGTTTATTTTATTTTATATTTTAGGTTTAGGTTTTTTAGTTTAGGTTGGTTTATTTTATTTTTTTAGGTTTATTTTTTACGTTTAGGTTTTATTTATAATTTTTTATTATGTTTTTTATTTATGTTTTATTTTTGGTTTATTTTATTTTTTAGTAGTTTAGGTTTTTATTTATTATATTTTTAGTTTATGTTTATTTAATTTTAGTTTAGGTTTAAGTTTAGGTTTAGGTTTAGGGTTTTAGTTTAGTTTAATTAATCATATATTTTTAATTATTTAGCTTTAAATTTTTATTTTAAAATTTTAAGTTTATTTAGTAGCAGGTTTTAGGTTTTCAGTGATCAGGTCTCAGGCCTGTGGTAGTGGTAGGGTTTCAGGGTTTATGATTTCAGGTCACATTTATCTTCTGCCTAGGGTTGGGTTAAATGAGGGTAGTGGGTGGCCTAGGGTTTAGGTAGGATTTAGGGTGAGGTCATAGGCCTAGGATTAGGTTAGGGTTATGATTTTTATTTTTTTTTTTTAATTTTAAATTAAATAAACCCAGTAGTTTATGTTTATTTAGTTTATTTTTTTTTTATTTTAGTTTTATTTTATTTTTCATTTAAGTTTATTTTATTTTATTCAATTTAGTTTATTTATTTTAGGTTTATTTATTTTAGTTAAGGTTTTTTATTTTAGTTTAGTTTTTAGGTTTAGGTTTATTTTGGTTTATTTTTAGTTTAGTTTTATTTTTTATTTTATTTTTTTTAGATTTTGATTTTATTTTTATTTTTTCTGTATAGGTTTTGGTTTTAATTTTTTAGGTTTACGTTTTAGGTTTTATTTTATGTTTATTTTTAGGTTTTATTTTTAGTTTAGGTTTATTTTAGTTTATTTCATTTATTTAGTTTAGGTTTAGTTTATTTTATTTAGGTTTAGGTTTATGTTTTATTTATTTTAGTTTAGTTTATTTTAGTTTAGTTTTGGTTTAATTTTTTTTTATTTTAGGTTTGGTTTTATTTTTACTAGGGTTTAGTTTTATTAGGTTTATTGTTTAAGTTTTGGTTTTATTTTGTTTTTATTTTTTTTTATTTAGGTTTATTTTTTTTATTGTTTTAGGTTTTAGTCTTTACTTTATTTAAGTTTTTTTTTTATTTTTTTTAGTTTAGAAGGTTCTTATTTATTTTCTTTTATTTTAGTTTTTATTTTTATTTTATTTTCTTTTAGGTTTATATTTTATGTTTAGGTCCAGTTTAGTTTTAGTTTATGTTTTATTTTATTTTATTTTATTAATCTTTAGTTTAATTTTTTTTTATTTTCTTATTTTTAGGTTTTATTTAGTTTAGATTTTAGTTTTTAGCTTTTGGATTAGTTTATAGTTTGGGAGTGGTTGCATTCAAGGCCTGAGTTAGGGTTTCTTATGCTTTTTTTATTTAGGGTTTACTTTGTGGTTTTAGGGTTTAGGTTTTGTCATTTTAGGTTTAGGGTTTAGGGTTTGAGTTTAGTATTTTAGCATTTTTAGGGGGTTTAAGGCTCAGTGGTTTTGTGGTTGGGTTAGGTTTAGAGATTCATGTTTTAGCTTAGGTTTAGGGTTTTGATTTTTTTATTTTTAAATAGACAACATATTCAACATTTCTTCTTTGTTTATTTAGTTTATTTTTATTTATTGTTTATTTTATTTTATTTATATTTATTTTATTTTATTTACTTTATTTATATTTTACATTTATTTATTTTAATTTAGGTTTTTATTTTAGTTTATTTTGGTTTAGGTTTAGGTTTATGTTTATTTTCAGTGAGTTTTTTATCTTACTTTTAGGTTTTCTTTATTTTTAGATTTAGGAGTTTTATTTTTTATTTTTGGTTTAGGTTTTACTTTTAATTTAGTTTAGAGGTTTATTTTAATTTATTATATTTTATTTATTTTAGGATTAGTTTTATTTATTTTTTAGGTTTGGTTTTATTTATTTTAGTTTATTTTATTTTAGTTTAGGTTTGTTTATTTATTTTTATTTTTTTATGTTTTTAGGTTTAGGTTTTATTTTATTTTATTTTAAGTTTATTTTATTTTATTTTAGGTTTACTTTTATTTTATTTAGCTTTTATTATTTAGTTTAGTGTGGGTTTTTGATTATTTTATTTTAGTAGTTTAATTTTAATTTTCTTTTATTTTAGATTTTGTTTAGAGTTAGATTTTAGTTTATGTTTTATGTTATTTTTAAATTTTATATATTTTATTTTTGTTTATTTATTTAGTTTATTTTTTTTTTATTTTAGAGGGTTGTTTAGGGTTTAGGGTGTAAAGTTTAGGGTTTGGGGTTTAAAATTTAGAATTTTTGGTTTTTTTTTTGGATTTAGGGTTTATGGTTTAGAGTTTAGGGTTTCGGGTTTAGGATTGCAATAATGGAGATCCTTCATGTTCAAGAGAGAAATAATTTGCATGCAAGATGTGAAACATACAACCATACAGCTAAGGGGTTGCAAGATCTTTTAATTATCTTATTTATGTCTTCGACATAATGATGAGGTTATGAGTTGTTTAAAATTTAGTTATTAGTAATTAGTTGGGTAGAAAAGTTATTTTACCTAAGATCCTAATCGATCCAAGCCACACGCTAAAGCATCAATCATTTAAGTAACTATCAAAAGTATGCCATCCTAATGCATAATGTAAACAACATCAAACAATTATATAAACTATCATAAAGAATAAAAGGTTGTCAGTACCACCGCATAAAGAGAAAAAGATGGGTGAAGCTCTACCCTTATACAACCTGAATATGAAAGAATAATTATAATTGTATTAAATGTTATGGGGTCTTCTTTCTTCATATCTCCATTGATTTGGTTCCTTCTTTAATTTGATGGTGCTTACTTTAAAGGCATCACCCTAGACAAAGCCTTCTAGCCACTACTCATCCTAATCCCCATAGCACTAATCCTAATTCACAAAAAAATACATTTATGTGGGAAAAGTAAATCTAACTACACTGTAAAATAAAGGTTAGCTAAATATACATATAATCAACACAAGCTTGTATTTATAATTTTGACTTAGCACCCTACACATGGGTAATTAAGCTAACTAACTTGGATTATGCTTAAGGATTTAAGCAACCTACAAAAGAGCACTCACATTTATTTTAAGCAACTCTTAAGCATTATCCCTTGCAAAACATGATTAGGCTAAAATTGCCTATCATCCAGCCTACAAAGCATACCCCTAACATTCAATCTAAAATAACACATCATAAACAAAACAAACATGACATCATACACCGTCCTAACTTAGAGCTATAAGTTGTGACTTAAATCTAATGTGTGTATTAAGGCTTGTGTAGTATGTCTTGTTAGGCATTACTATTGTATTTTCTAAGTGTATAAGGATTCAATTTAACATGAAAGGTTTATTTCACTTGAAGTAGTTTATTTGATTTGAGAATTTTAATTAATGTTTTCTTTTATTTCAATTTATTACACTTAGTAACTAAGTGTTACAAAGAGAGAAAAAGAGGATTGCCCTCTTTCATCATTATCTTAAGTCACTTTTTAAAGTATATTAATTTGATTTAGTTCTTTTTAGTGAATGTCTTATTAAATGATTTAATTAATCCTAAGTGTATCTATACATGCATAACATATTTTAGACGCTTAAATCATGAATGTATGTGTATGTTTCAATTTATATTTTATTTCATTAAATTATTTAAACATATTAAATTAAAACTTTATCCAAATTCTTATATAAAAAGGACGTATGAATGAAATTAAATAAGCATGTGCCATTATTAAACTAGGGAAGTGAGCTAACCAAATGACTCCTTGGAGCTAGCTAAAACCTCATATTCTCGAGATGTCCAGCTTATATACCCATTTGCATTCAAACATATGTAAATTGTATACATGAACATAAGTAAGCTCCAAATCATATGGCTAATTTATTTAACCACTTAGTCAATTATGAATGCATACAATTTTAATGTCAAATGGGATTTTCATTTACTAATGACATATATACATATACATGTACAAAGATATAGGTAAGTACATGTCATTGTTACACCAGTGAAGTGAGGTAATTAAATGACCTCCTTGGGACTAACTAAAGCCTTGTATTCCCAGGATGTCCAAACATTATACTTGCTTTTCTTGGACACACATGGATGTATACATAAATGAGGGAAAGCAAAACATGCAAAGATTGTATATTTTTATATTGAATCATTTATATATATGAATTAAAGATCTATCCAAATTTTAATGTTGAAATACATAAGAATGAAATCAAATGGGTACAATGCCATGATAAACCGGGGAAGTGAGGTAATCAAATGGCCTCCATGGCACTAGCTAAAGCGCGTATTCTGTGTCCAAACTATATACCCATTACCATTCAATCTTATATAAATCAACACTTGAATAGAGGAAAGATAACTCAACATTCATACACTTAAGCTTTAAGCACATGCATTTCTTATGTATTATAGCATCAAACAAATATAATTATTCATTTATAAGCTTTTGAAAAATACATTTTAGATTTAATAGTGATAATAGCCACACATATATTGAATTAAATCAACACATGCAAGCTTACATAAATAAAATACATTTTATTTTACTTGATTTTGAAAATATGGATGCATGAATTGAAATGACATACCAAATCTAACATGATTGGAAAAGGACAATGAAATATAAGCATGTGATTCATTCAACCAAACTAGTTCTTAAGGACAATCAAATCAAATAAGATTATTTAATGCAAACCAAAAGATTTCTTTATTAATTAAGTTTTAGATTTTATTTGATTTAAAAGGAGAAAACAAATCATCACTTGTTATTTTAAACCCATCCCACATTAGTGATTTGATTTAATTTAAGTAAATGTAATTAATTTGATTTTATGGGTTAATTAAGTTGAACCCTTAATTAGATGAATTAATTACCCTTACCTATGTCACCTAAAAGTAATTAACTAAATAATTATGAGCCAACATGATATGCATGGAAAATAAACTTGCAATGATCCTAGGAAATAAAATGCCAAATGCAATTGGCTCATGATTATTAGTAATTAAAGGACTTAATTAATTACTCTTATGGTTTTCCCACACATGTGGACTAACCATAATTTTATTAAATGCCTTTAGGTTATTAAACACCTAAAGATCTACACCATGATTTAATTAATTAATGTTTTATGTGATTATGATTTCAATTTTATTAAGTAATTTAATTTATTTCATTTTAAAAAAGGGTGAAATGAACTTAGGGAATGGGGTCCCATCCCTATTCCTTAGTTCTTAATTGAACAATGATTAATAAACTTAATTAACTAATTTATTATTATTCATTATATTAATTAATCATTAATTAACTAAAAAGAGTAGTTAAGGTTTAATTAGTCAATTTTCTTAACTAAGTGAGCAATAAGTTCAAGGAAAATCATGGGAGGCAGAGGTCATCCCATTAAATTAACCCATAAAATTTGGGATTAAATGCTTTAGTAATTAAACCGTAATTAAGCTAATTAATTTTGCATTTAAACCTTAATTACTATTCAAAATTAGGTAAGATCATTTTTAATTGATTCTACTTAGAAATACCTTTAAAATGAGTATTTATTTGCATTTTTTATTTTTCTATGATTTTTTATGATTTTTGGAAGTTTTAGCCATTAAAATTGACTAATTAAGCTTGATTAAAGCCTAATCATGTTCGCGCCATGTGGCACACTGATGCAGTGCACTTTCCACATGGTGCTATAGGATTGGCTACTTAAAACTTATCTGACTCTATGCCTACATGGTGGCGATGGACGCGCTTTCTCATCCACCATGAATGGCCATGATTAATCCCATAACTTAATAAGATTAAATCAGATTGATATAGCATATCTTATCAGAACCATCCATTCTGATCAAGCAAAATAGATGGTGCATGATCTAATGTCACATAACTATGGGAGAATGGAGCTCATCTTCCATTGTGCACTTGATCTGAGCTTACCCAAGCTCGGATCAATTCCAAAAGGATCCCACACCTTCGTGACATCGATCGGAGGGGATCCAATGGTCAAGATCACACGAGATGCAAGTTTTCTTCAAAAAGCTCCAACCCATTTTCTCTTAGGGATCGATTTTGTAAGCATACTTCACCAGAGCTCAAGATCGATGGCACAAATGATTGAGGAAGCTTCATCTAGTAGAGACGAAGCCCTTTTGACAACAATTGGATCCTTGATGTTCACAAGGCCATGAACCGACAATTTGGAGCTTGACTTTGATCAAGTCCCACCTTTGATGCTGGGAAGCTTGGGAGATGATTCGTTTCTTTCTCGATGAGGCTGGGAAGGTGCGTGCAATGTTAATTTGAGTTTGATGGAGAAATGGGAAATCTAGGTAAAAAATGGGAGTGTCTTATTTCGGGATTGACGAAAATGGCATTTATCGATTGAGGAATGATTTTGGAGCTTAGGGAATGGCTCTAGCTCATCTGGTAGCTAGGGCTCGTGAATGATTTTTTGTGTGTTTGAGTGGAAATGAGGGGTGTATCCCCCCTTCATCTTCACCTTGATGGATGGGATGGGTTTGGCTTCTAGTGGTCCGCCATCTTGTGGAGTGCGTGGGAGGAGGTGAGTTGGCTTGGCTTGGTTGGTGTGGAGGTGGTGCCAAGGAGGAATCATGGGTGTCCAAGGGTTTCAAATGCTCAATGGGGAGGTGAGGTGATTTCACCTCCCATGGGTCATGGTCACCAACCACCCTCAGGTTGGGCAAGGTCCTAGCTAAGTGGACCATTGGGAGAGTACCAAGTGGCCAAGGAATGGAAATGACCACTTACATGGGGTGATTTGTCTCATGTGATTCCCTTGACCCAAAGGTAGAGTTATCATTTGGCATTGGATTTGATTTTGGTAGATTTGAAATGGGTGAAGAGTGGGTTCGCCCAAACTTTAAGTCAATTGGAGTTGATTTGCTTAGGTTTGGATTAATTTGACTGATTTAGGTCAAATTAGGTTAGGTTGGGTCAAGTTGACCAATTGGTCAAACTAGGTCAAACCAAGGGTTGGGTCAAGTTCATATGATCATTTAGGATGTCTTGGTTCAATTGGTTTGGGTTAGTTTGGCTTAAATTTGATTTTGGATCATTTGAATTCATTTGGGTCAAATGGATTAAGTTGACCAATTTGACCAAATTGGCCAAATTGGCTTGGGTTGGGTGTTGGTTTGGGTTGAGTTGACTAATTGATGATGATTGTAGGCTTTGGTTTCAATTAATTTGGATTTGTTTTGATTTAGGCCAACTTGAACCTTTAGGTCAATTTAGGCTAAGTAGGTCAATTAAGTTCAATTGGGTCCAATCATGACTTTGGCAAAGTTCAGCAATCAATTAGGAATGAACTTAAGCCATTGGTTGCAATCAATTTATTTTATATTTTCATTTGACCCAATTTGGTATTTTAGTTCAATTCGGGTCAACTTGGGTCAAGAGGGCCAATTGGGTTTGGTTTGACTCAATTGAAGGTCAAGTCATATTCAAATATTGATTTTGATTTGGTATGAATCATTAGTTTCAAGGGATTTGGCTTGGTTGTAATTTCGCTAGTTTGGGTTCATATGGGTTAAGGGGTTGACTTGGTCAAATGACCAAGTTGACTTGGTTTGACCCAATTTGTGATAATTGATCAACCTAGGGTGATCAACAATCATGATGGGAGGTTTTGATCGGCTTAGTTCAATCCAATTTGGGTAGGATTAGAACTTGGCTCAAATAGGTCAAATTAGCCACTATGGGTCAAGTGGACCAATTGGGTTTAGTTGGTTTGATTTTTGATTTTGTTTGATTTAGTTGAGTTTATATATGTATTTGGGATTGATATATAAATTCAATTGCAATTGGCTTGGGTTCAAATGAGTTTTGGTTCATTTGAACATTTCAAGTCAAGAGGGTTAATTTAGGTTTTACTTGAGTTGATTTTGGTTTGGCTTGATGATTATAGAATTCATTTATATTTGTGAATATGATTGAAGGTATGATTGATTTATTAGAAAATCAATTGAATTTGGGTTTTGGAATGAAGAAATTTGGCTAAATCCATGGAGTTGGGTCATGTGGCTTAGGTTTGGATTTTGTTTTGGTTTGATTTAGTTTTGATGATTTAAATGTATATTTCATTTAAATTTATGAAGATAATTGATAATATGATTATTTTTTGAGAAAATCAATTGAGTCCAATTGATTTGGATTAAGATTTGGCTAAGTCCATGGGATATGTCATATGGCTTAGAAGGGTTTTGATTTAATTTGATTAGTTTGATTTAGTTTTGATCATTTGAATGTAGATTTGATTTATATTTAGGAAGATGATTGAAGATATAAATTGATTATGAGAAAACCAATTGATTTTGATTGATTTATTAAGATTTGGCTAAGTCCATTGGATAGGTCATATGGCTTAGAAGGGTTTCATGTTTGGATTTGATCATGGCTTCAATCATTTGGTTTTGTAATTTGGGCTTGGATTTGGAAATTTGATGCAATTGAACTTGAGGTTTTTGAGAAGGTGAACATGGATTGGATTGTGGTGTGATTATCCTAATCCCAAGGCATAACCTAATCCTATGGTTACCCCTTCTAAGTCTTTAGGCTTAGGTTAAGTGTTTACATATTTGTTAGAAGTGTCTTATGACTAGAAGTCTTAGTGTCTAAGACCTAAGTAAGATAAGAAGATTGAATCACTCCAAAAGTGAGGTCAGTGCATTGGGCTCCATAGTGTTGCCCTTGGAGATAGATGATTGGAAGACCGGCCATGTTTCACATTTATACTGATACATCTTTCAACACTTTGCTTGTGAGACCATGGATAGAGAACAACATAGTTCCATCCTCTCTACATCGGTATGAAGTTTGTGAGATGTGGGATCACATGTCAAAGGAGATATCAAGCCATTTATAGTTCATGAGGATCGGAATATATGAGGATGTGGCTTACTACCTCCCTCAAAATCAACAAGCCTATTCTCGCAAACTTAGGCCATGTTTAAAAAAAAAGAAAAAGAAAACAAAAAAGAAAATGGAAAAGAAAATAAAAGGGAACAAAAATAAACTTGGAGGAGGAAGTGGATCTTAACATTAAATTCCACCCATAGTTCGTTACACCATTCGAACATATGGGTAGGACGAGACCTCCACCGAAGGAAGAGGCCGCCAGAGGAAATCTGGGGTGGAAAACCTCTTTATTGGCCACCCAACCAAGATAGATATGTCCCAACTAGAGTACACGCTATCCATATAGTAGAATCTAGTTCATGGATGAGTCTTATATGGTTAGCACACAAGGAAGCTCTTCTCAGTAGTAGATTCCCTTGGAGGTGACACTTGAGCTAGATAGAGATGAAAACTCAACTCCAAAGCAAAGCATAAGTGTATCAAAGTCTATATGTGAAATAGTTAGGCATCAGTTGGGAACCTTAACTCTAACCCCACTTTCCTCTCAAAAGCCGAGGGTAGTAGAAGCCCCTAAGTCATCCACAAGTGTGAAGACTCGAGGTGGAGCATCATCCTCAAGTCAAGAAGTTGATGTAGAACTTGAGGATGATTCATATAAAGGTTTAATAGAATTACCTTTTGATTAGTACCCTTGTGTTCATAATTTAGTAAAGAAAGGGTTAATCCCACATACTTGGTCAAAGCACAAGTCATACTACTTCAAAAAATATGGAAGAACAAATGCAAAAGCTCTCAATCAAGACTAACACTAGATTCGATAATGGGTCCAACCGATGATGATGATTACCGCTAGTCATCATCAACCATTTGGAATCGATAGGTTCTTTTCAAGTCACATTATCATATGAGGAGTCGGCTTAAGCTTCGAGATGATCTAGATGATTTTAAAGTCAAATATGCATCGCTAGAGTTTGAAGAAAAGATCCAGTCAACCATTGATGAGCTCAAGGAAATCAACTTATGAATCAAGAAGATCCACACCGATACATCCATTCTTTATTGAATGAAATTAAAACCAATGACTTAGGCTATTTGAAGGATTTCTTTTGCATGGAGTTATGAAGAGATGCCTAGATTGGCTCCTAACATTGCGGTCCATTAACTAATAATGGAGCTTGCTGCTAACCCTATCAAGTAAGCTCCTAGATGCATGTGATTAAACATAGAACAATAGGTCATTTATGAAGTCAAGAAATTGATCGATGCTGGATTCATCTAGGAAGAAAAATATCCTACCAAGTTAGACAACGGCATCCTAGTTAAGAAAATGAATGGCCAAATTCATATATAGTTCAATTTATAGATTCAAATAAAGCATGTTCAAAAGATGAATTTCCACTACGAATCCTAGAGCTGATGGTGGACATTACATCATCTCATATAGTCTTCTTATTCATGGATGGCTCATCTGGGAATAACCAAATAAAGATGGCCCAAAAGATAAAAGAAACACCGCTTTTAGAACCCCGATCAATCTATGCTATAAGGTCATGCCTTTCAACCTTAAAAATGCTCATGCTACATACCAGTGGGCTATGACTCAAATCTTTGATGAACTCATTCATCATCAAGTCGAGTGCTATGTCAATGATCTTATGGTCAAAAGTAGAGAAAAGGAAGACATCTCTTATACTTGATAGTAGTTTTCAAATAGTTAAGAAAATTTAACCTCAAAATGAACCCACTGAAGTATGCATTTGGAGTAGCTTCAGGAAATTCTTTGGGTTTGTTGTCCAACACTAGGGAATCGAAATCGATCCGGAGAAGATCAAGGTGAAATTAGAAATGCCACCCCTAAAAGTTTAACTCAACGCAGATCATTCTAAGTGGTTGAGTATCTAAGATGCTTTATATCCAACCTATCGGAAGATGTCACCATTCTCGACACTTGTCAAAAGAATGCCAAGTATGAGCATGCCTTTGAATACATCAAGCATTACCTGATGATGCCGCTAGTTTTAGCAGCCCCAATCCCATGCAAGCTACTCATACTTTACACTACTACATTAGATGACAAAGGGAAGGAAAATGTACTCTACTACCTCAGCCATCACCTAATCCCTACTGAAGCTAATTATCCACCGATTGAGAAGCATTGCTTAGCTTTAATCATTGCATCCCAAAATCCACAGCACTACATGCTTCCACATAAAGTGAACTTAATCTCTAGGATCAATCCACTACAATATTTCATGACACTGCTATCCGGATGGTTGGCATGATGGTCCATGATCCTTAGTTTGACATTACCTTCATACCCTCCATGCAAAGAATGGACAAGTGCTAGTGGATTTTAGTGAGACACCACTTCAAACTCTTCCAAGGTGATGATCTCCTTGATGAACAAATCAAATTTAGGGGATACTAGCATTCACTCGGGAGATGTACATTGATTTGATTCCTCTCAAAGAGGAGAAGAATCACCTACTATTCCAAAAAAGGCATGGGTAGAAATAGTTCTCTTAACTCTGACTGATGTGATGAGATTCTCATATCATCTATCCAATCCTTGCAATAATAATGTCAATATGAGATTGAATCTAGAGTTAGCTATTACTCAAGCATCCATAACATCAACATCTTCGTGGATTCTCAACGAAGTTATTAACCAAATCACCCTATTAGGTTATAAAGCTCAAGCTCCATCACTATCACAAGTACACCATGGAGTTGTTGGCCCAAATCCTAGAGATTACCATTTATAAGATTTCTCAATGAGAGAACACCATAATGTATGCTTTAGCCAAGCTTGCCAAGAAGTTGGTAAGTTTAGAGGATGAGTCCATATCAATAAAAGTCTAAAATAGACAAGTCTTATCCCTTATTGATATTGAACTCATCAAAAATTACTCTCTTAAAGGATAGCTTACCATTGCAAAGAAGGATGGGGAGTTAGATTGGAGGAAACCATTCATAGATTACCTAAATAAAAACAAACTAACGTAAGAGAAGTCCCAAGCCCATTAGATGAAATAGAGAGCACTTTCCTATGATCTTGTGGATAATGTCTTGTACTAGCTTTCAATCAAATGTGGTTACTTGTTTAGACAAGCATAAGCCCAAGATCGTGGTGAGGTACACACATGATTATGTGGAGCAACCAATCTCAAGATGGAAGCCAAGATCAAGAGACTAGGATACTATCGGCCATCAATGATCAAAGATTGCATGGATACAGTAATGCCACCAATGTCAAATACATGTGGTCTACACTAACCACCCAACATTCTACATCATACATTAGCTTCATGGCCATTCGAGTGTTGGGGTACCAACATAGTGCGTCTGATTAATCCTCTTTTTTCCAATGGTCATTGATTCATCTTAGCTGCTACTGAGTACTTTTGCAAATGGGCAAAGATTTCACTGTGAGAGGTCATACGGTGTGCTATAATTTTTAGGTACCATATCATATATAGCTTCAAAGTGCCTTGATGAATTATATATGATAATAGTACTACATTCAAGAGAATCGAGATCAACAACTTTGCTCAAAGAAACAACATAGATTGGAGATATTATACCATCAACTACCAAGGACAAACGGCTTAGAAGCCTTCAACAAAACTATCTAAATATCAAGACACTCAACAATAATAAGTGATAATGGCATGATTAGTTGAAGCCTTGTGCCTACCATATATAGAACTCCAACTCGCCTACTCATTTTTCTTTAGTGTATGGGTTTGAAGTTTCTACCATTAGAAGTCCAACATCCATCACTAAGGATAGTTGAAGGTAGCAAGATCACAACATAGTAGAATGCTAAGTCACGGTTAGAAGAGATCGAAGGTTTGGAGGAGAGACGTTTGCAGGTATGCTAAAACTTGAGTTGTATAAAGCTAAAATGATTCAACCTTATAATAAGTTGGCACATCCAAGAGCTTTTCAAGTAGGAGAGCTTATTTTAGTTCTAAGGATACCGATTGTTGCCCGTCATAAGATGGGAGGCAAGTTTGAACCCACTTAGGAAGGCCCTTTTTCCATAGAGAAGGGCTACTGAGGAGGATCTTATTAGCTTATTAATCATAAGGGAGAGCTCCCAATGCTTCCAATCAACATGCTCTACTTAAATAAATATTATAAATCATCTTTAAAAAAAATTATCATCAATGAAAATTCTATTTTTATTTAAATATGTTCCATGTTGAAAGTATTTTTATTTATAAATCCCACATGTGTTTTAGGTAGGTGTAAGGAACCCACATTCTATCATTCATCGACAACACAAACACAAAATACACACAAACATATAAAATAAATACATATCTTTGTCTGGCTACTCTAAGTTGAGATAACACCCTGCACTCACTGTAATGCTCTAGTCGCCGATGTGCTATTATTATGTCACCCTAGTGGTCTTCTTGCTTTAGAGGATGTAAGTATGCTACATTTTCCTTCTTTAGCCACTACACACTAATGAGTGCCTTGCTAGTTTGGTAGACCTTACTGTAGTCTTACCTCATGTTCATTTAAGAGGATGTGAGTCGCACACTTTATTCTTATATTAGAATTTTGTGCACTATCTCGTGAGTATATTTGAGGTTTAGGATAAGTCCCCTAGCGCTTCCTTCCCACTTCAAGTCTAGGTCAGCCCTTCCTCAAGGCTCCCCACCAATAGTCACTAGGTCGATAGAATCTGTCGATGATACTATCCCGATGATCGGGCTTGGAAAGTTGTAAGCCTACATGCTTTCTTTCCATATTGATCATTGACACCGAAGCATTGGTTGGAGACTATAATGGATACACCACTCATGCCGACACAAGGTTGGTTGGTTCTCACACTTAGATACACCACTCATGGCATGTAAGTGCTATGCTTTCTCCTTGAGTTGGCCACCGCATACCTAGGATAATGCCTAGTAGCACTCCCTCTATGGGCACTATATTTGATCACATCCTTTTCAACCCCATTTAGATACTACCAGTTATATCGATTAGATAGTCTTTCCAAGAAATGTTGGAGAATCCATCTTGGATGTGCATTCTCACTTGGTCCAGAAATCTAAGATAGGTCAACATAGCCCTTCTCATGTGGTCCTCGCACAGGGTCCACAAATATATAAACAAAATATATATTCACTTGTGGATTAGGACACCTAGCGGTACCATTTTCAAGCAGGCATCCTATCTTTAAGTTAGTGTCAACAAAACTCCTTATAGGAATTGTCTGTCTACTCTTGAGTTGATATAAGTCCCCTATGGCATTCACTCAATAGTCTCCACTAAGTTGGGTTCTATTTGTGGTGCGACCAATTGGTCACCCCAGTGGCTATTCCCTGCTTCAGAAGATGTAAGTGTGCTACACCTTCTTCCTACAACCTGTACACAAAAGGCAACCTTAGATCGCTAGCTCTACCCATGGCTAGTAGACTATCCCTTTGGATTTATAAATCGAGATAGATAAGTCTGATATAGCCCCTTCTCGGTGGGTCCATCGCACACCAACATATTCCATAAATTAAATATATCAAATTTGACTGAGCTCACATCTCCAATGGATATGCCCTCAATTTGAAATCAAACTAAACCAAACAAACCATATCAAATAACATGAAATTAAGATAAAATTAATCTTGACTACTTTTGAGTTGATATAAGTCCCCAGCAGATTCACTTACTAGTCCCTAGGTTTATTTGTTGTGCATCCAATAGTCACCAGTGGTTGTTCCTCACTTTGGAAGATATAAGTCTGCCTTCTTCCAAGCAAGGTTGCACTCAAAGACAACCCTTAGCTAGCTCTACCTCACTGTAGACTATCCCTTTGGATTTATAAACTGATAGGTCAAGGTTGATATAGCTTCTTCTGGTCCATCATAACACCGGGTCCATACATCAACTCAGATTAAATTAAACCCAATCTAGTTTTTCCTAGTGGAGTTAAATCACAACCTTCTCCTTAGTCGAGCCCCAAATCATATATAAACAAGTCAAGCAAATAAATCAAATTCAAAACCAACCTCCTTAGTGGAGCCAAATTAAACCAATTCTCTAGAGTTAAAAAAAGAAATCCAACCAAACTTTATTCCCTGGATACATCCCCAAATAAATCTATGAAATTAAATCCAAATCCAGATAGTAACTCGCTTCCCTAGTGTTCATATACCCGATCCCCAGACTGGAGCCCATATATCTAGTATATGTGCCTCCACATCAAAAAACAAAATAAATTAAAGTCAATTGATCTTAATCATGGATTATAGATTCTTATCCCCTATCTTTTTTCCATAAATCATATAATCAAATTAAATTCAAACCTTATCCTAGATTTTCTTCTTCTATGCCTCTACATAGACCCTCACATGTCATGTTTAATGCATGTGTGATCCCTAGTTAATCCCTCCATGTCCTTGACATGGAATTCTCATAAAATCTTATTTCTTTTCTTATGCACACCTTTAATACTTCAACCAAAAAGTCTAACAATGTATTCATTCAAATTACATCATCTTAACATTGTAATCAACATTTTATGATTTGTGATGGAGCAAGCTCAAACTAACTATACAATATCATGCTAAACATATTTAGGTTTAGAATTAACACACTATATATATTATATATATGATGCTATATTATAATTTGTTATAATATAATATATTGTCTAACATTAGACCTCATTAGAATCACTTAAAAGAAAAATATCAAAATTTTGACAAAATATGAATAATGTTCATTTTGGATGTAAAATTTTTATTTTTTATTAGAAATGGTACAAAATAGAAAAATTTTGGTGTTGCTTCTTGGTTTGTGCCATGAATTTGGCCAAATTCTTCAATCTCAACCTTCAAATTAACATTTATGTGAGTTTTGACCCAATGTATCATAACAAAAGTAAAACATACTAAAATGTAGAATAGTAGTTAGTAACGCACCACCACATTCATATATATGTGAAGTTATATTGTTATGTACATTATATTTTAATATGCTTTCATATAATATATTATCTTACATTACACCATAAAATGAATCACTCAAAGCAAAATTATAAAATTTGTTGAAAAATGAACATTTATTTAGGATGCAAAATTCCATTCTTTTGATTAAATGAAAGATAGCACACCCCCAATGATGTTCCCTAAAGCTTACCTTAAATTTGGCCAAATCCCATCATCTTAGCCTATAAATCAATATTTTTATGAATTATACTAGTACAAACTCTACTACATCATTCTATAACAAACTAAATATGCTAAACAACAAGTAGTAATACACAATAGTATGTTATAATGCATGCTACACTATGTTATGGCATCCTATATTATAATACACTATAACATATTATATTATATTATATTATATTGCATATCACATCTCAAGGGATTGCTTAAGATAAAAATCATAAAATTAGTCTAAATAATAAAAAACTATATATTTTAGTCATCACTTACATATTTTAAATTAAAACAATATATTATGATGCCATGCTTTTACTTATTATGAATTTGGCCAAATTCCACCATTTTAAAGTCTAAATCAACATTTTATAAATAATGCTAGTGTAGGCTCAACTACATGATTGTAAAATACTAAAAGAATTTAAAATGAATAATATATTATGATATATGATAGCTATACTAAGTTACAACATATAATATTTATTTTGAACATAAAATCTTACTTTTTGACTACAAGTGGTATGCACACCTTTGGTACTACACTAATTCCCACTTCAAATTTAGAAATTTCATCATCTAATTTATTAAATCAATATTTTATGATTTATATTAATATGACTATAGGCATAATACCGTAATATACTAAAACATTTCAAAACATCTTATAACATCCAAAACACATCACTACATGCTCAAATATATGATGATACATTATACTATAATATATGGTATATAATATGATTTAGGGTTATTTAGGTATTCAAATCTCCAATAGCCAAGGGAAAGTCCCTGAAGACATTTTCTTTAAATATAACTATGTTAGATTAAGTCATTCTTGATTTACCCTAATGACATCTTTATTCAAAGTTTAAAGTTTAGGTTTAGGGTTAGTATAGTTTAGGGTTTAGGGTTTAGGCTAGTTTAGATTTAGGTTTAATGTTTGGGATTTGGGTTTTGGGTTGGTTCTGGGATTGTGGTTTATGAGGATTTTAGGATTTAGGAGGTTTTTGGGTTTGGTTTGTGGTTTTAGGTTTAGGGTTTAGATTCAAAGTTTAGGGTTTATTTAGGGTTCATGGTTTAGGATTTAGGTTTAATATGGTTTAGGTTTTAGGGTTTTATTTAGTTTAGGTTTAATTTAGTTTATGGTTTATGGTTTATGGTTTATGGTTTAAGTTTTAGTGTTTAGGGTTTAGATTTTTGTGTTTAGGTTTAAGGTTTTTTAATAGAGAATTCAAATTCAACATTTCTTCTATTCAATTTCATAAACCAAGTAGCATCCCAAGTTTTAAGACACAAGTTTATGACATATATAAAAATGGACTAATACAAAAATCAAAACACTAGATAAGAAAATTATCTCTACTATAAAGAGACAGCCTATAAGCATACATACCATTATTTAATTTTTATAGTTCTCGCCACCTCTCAGTGATCCACCATCATATCCCATCTCCCTTTGCCACAGAGCTGTAACCTCCATCTCTCCTCCTCCATTATCACCATCGCTCACCACCTCCACATCCATAAGCACCTCTAGATCCCCCACCATTACTATGATAACCATGATCCTATTTTTACATATCTAGATTGAGCCCAATTGATGATGTTTCAACCATCAAGGTTACCATTCTAGTTTAGGTTAGCTTAAAGTTTTAGGTATTTAGGTCTAGGTTATTTTAGCATTTTATTTGTGGGTTTAGGATTTAGGGTTTAGTGGTTTTAAAAAAAAAAAACTAAAGTTTAGGTTTATTAGTTTATTTATTATTTATTTTAGTTTATTTTATTCTTTTATTTTTATTTAGGTCAATTTTTATTTTATTTAGTTAATTATTTATTCTTATTTAGTTTGATTTATTTATTTTAAATTTATTTATTTTAGTTTAGGTTTTTATTTAGGTTTATTATTATTTTTATTTAGTTTTATTTTTTATTTAATTTTTTAGGTTTATTTATTTTATTTTAGGTTTAAGTTTAGGTTTTTTTATTTTTTATTTTAGTTTAGGTTTAAATTTATTTTAGGTTTATTTTGGTTTTATTTAGTTTAGGTTTATTTATTAGTTTATTATTTTATTTTAGTTCATGGTTATGTAGTTTATTTTAAGTTTAAGTTTAGATTTATTTAGTAGGTTTATATTTTTTTTATTTAGGTTTAGTTTTTTTTTTATTATTTTTTTATTTTTTTTATTTTTTTAGTTTAGATTTTATTTTTATTTATTATTTTTAAGTTTAGTTTTATTTTATTTATTTTTATTTTATTAGTTTATATATTTATCTATTTTAGTTTAGTTTTATTTTTATTTTATATTATTTTAGGTTTTTTAGTTTAGTTTATTTAGTTTATTTATTTAGTTTACATTTTATTTTATTTTAGGTTTTATAGGTTTAGTTTAGGTTTAGTTTAGGTTTAGTGGTAGGTTTTAGGGTAAGATTTAGGTAGTGTAGTAGGTAGGTTTATTTTATTTTATTTATTTTTTAATTTTTTAAATTAAGTTAGGTTTATGTTTACTTAGTTTATTTAATTTTATTTTATTTATTTTTTATTTTATTTTTTATTTTTATTTTGGATTATTTATATTTATATTTAGTTTAGTTTATTCATTAGTTTTATTATTTTATTTATTTAGTGAGGTTTAGGTTTATTTTTTTAAGTTTAGTTATATTTTTATTTTATTTTTTAGGTTTGGTTTTATTTTTTTATTTTAGGTTTATTTAGGTTTTTATTTTATTTTTTAGGTTTAGCTTTTTGGTTTTATTTTTAGTTTATTTTTTTATTATTTTTTATTAGGTTTAGTTTATTTTTAGTTTATTTTATTTTATTTAGTTTAGGTTTAGTTATTTATAGGTTAGTTTATTTTATTTATTTTAGTTTTAGTTTATTTTATTTTTATTTTAAGTTCAAGTTTTTTTTTAGTTTAGTTTAGTTATTTTTTTTTATTTTATTTTAGGTTTATTTTTTGGTTTATTTATTTAATTTTATTTTTTTATTTTAAGTTTATTTATTATTTTGGTTTAGTTTTTTTTATTTTATTATTTTATTTAGTTTTTTTTATTTTATTTATTTTATTTAGTTTTATTTTATTTTTTTAAGGTTTATGTTTATTTTATTTTATTTTATATTTTATATTTATTTATTTAGTTTATTCATATTTTATTTTATATTTTTAGTTATTAGTTTTTATTTATTTTATAGGGTTAGGTAGTTTATTTTAGGTTTATAGTTTAGGTTTTTTTATTTTTATTTATTAGTTTTTATTTTTTTTTTATTTTTATTTTATTTATTTATATATTTTAAGTTTAGTTATTTTATTATATTTTAAGTTTTTTTATATTTGTTTATTTATTTATTTTTTTATTTTATTTTAGTTTATTTTATTTATATTTTATTTATTATTTATTTATTTAGGTTTTTTTATTTATTTTATTTTAGTTATTTTAGTTTATTTTTATTTAGGTTTATTTTATTTTTAGGTTATTTTTTATTTTAATTTTAGTTTATTTATTTATTTTTTTGGTTCATTTAGTTTAGTTTTATTTATTAATTTTTTTATATTTGATTTTATTTATTATTTTTAATTATTTTATTTTTATTTTAGTTTTTATTTATTTAGTTTTAGTTTATTTATTTAGTTTATTTATTTTTTTTTTTTTTGGTTTGATTTATTTATTATTTTTATTTTATTATTTTAATTTATTTATTTTATTTTATTTTATTTTATTTATTTTTGGTTTATTTTATTTTTTTATTTTATTTATTTTAATTTTATTTTATTTTATTTATTTTTAGTTTTTATTATTTTATTTGTTTTATTTATTTATTTTATTTTATTTATTTGTTTAGTTTAGGTTTATTTTTATTTTTATATTTTATTTTAATTTAGTTTATTTATATTTTTATTTATTTATTTTTTTTTTTGTTTTATTTTATTTATTTTATCTTTAAATTTTCTTTATTTAGTTTTATTTAGTTTTTTTATTTTATTTATTTTATTTTTAATTTATTTTATTTTATTTATTTATTTATTATATTTATTTTAGTTTTTTTCTTTATTTAGTTTAGTTTAGTTTATTTTAGTTTTTATTTTATTATTTATTTATTTATTTTATTTTAGTTTATTTAGTTTAGTTTTATTTTTTTAAATTTATTTTATTTTATTTATTTATTTTAGTTTATTTTTGTTTAGTTTAGTTTATTTTTATTTTATTTTATTTAGGTTTTTAGTTTATTTTATTTTATTTAGTTAATTTATTTTAGTTTAGGTTAAGTTTATTAGTTTTTTATTTTTTTAGTTTATTTTTTTTTTTTTTTTTTATTTTTTTTAATTTATTTTATTTTTTATTTTATTTATTTTATTTTATTTGTTTATTTTTTTTTATTTATATTTATGTTTATTATATTTTTAGTTTATTTAGTTTATTTAGGTTTTATTTAGTTTTATTTATTTATTTTATTTTTTTTTATTATTTATTTTAGTTTATTTTATTTAGTTTATTTAGTTTATTTATTTAGTTTATTTTAAGTTTTTTATTTATTTATTTTATTTTTTTTTAGGTTTTGTTTTATTTATTTTATTTTAGTTTATTTTATTTAGTTTTATTTATTTTATTATTTTTTTTTATTTAGTTTATTTTGTTTAGATTTAGTTTATTTTAGTTTATTTTATTTTATTTTATTTTTTTGTTTTTTTTATTTTTTTATTTATTTATTTAGTTTGTTTTTTTTTTATTTTATATATTTAGTTTGTTTTATTTATTTTATTTTTTAAGTTTATTTATTTTTTAAGTTTATTTTATTTTATTTTATTTTTATTTAGTTTAGGTTTATTTATTTAGTTTATTTATTTATTTTATTTTTTTTAGTTTATTTAGGTTTGTTTATTTTATTTTATTTTATTTGTTTTATTTTAAGTTTATTTATTTATTTAGTTTTTATTTTTTAGTTTATTTTATTTTAGTTTAGGTTTAAGTTTATTTCTTTATTATTTTAGTTTAGTTTAGGTTTATTTTATTTAGGTTTTATTTTATTTTTTTATTTTATTTATTTTATTATTTATATTTAATTATTTTATTTTATTTTATTTAGTTTATTTTATTTATTTTAGTTTATTTAGGTTTAAGTTTTTTATTTTAGTTTATTTTTTTATTTTTTTTATTTTATTTAGGTTTAGTGTTTATTTATTTTATTTATTTATTTTATTTTATTTATTTTATTTTTATTTATTATATTTTTTATTTTAGTTTATTTTTTAAATTTATTTTTTTATTTAGTTTTTTATTTTTATTTATTTATTTATATTTTTTATCTTTTAATTTTTTAGTTTATTTTTTAGGTTTTAGTTTAGTTTAGTTTATTTATTTTAGTTTAGGTTTTATTTATTTATTTTTTGTTTATTTATTTTATTAATTTATTTTATTTTTATTTTTTAGTTTAGGTTTAATTTTATTTATTTTATTTTATTTTATTTATTTTTAGCTTTATTTTAGTTTATTTAGTTTATTTGTTTATCTATTTTATTTTTAGTTTATTTTATTTATTTATTTATTTTAGGTTTAGTTTAATTTTTTAGTTTATGTTTAGTTTAGGTTTTATTTAGTTTATTTATTTAGTTTAGTTTATTTTATTATTTATTTAGGTTTATGTTAATCTTATTTAGTTATTTATTTTATTTTAGTTTATTTATATATTTTAGTTTATTATTTATTTTATTTATTTTATTTTTTGTTTTGGTTTATTTAATTTATTTTAATTTATTTTTTTTATTTTTTAGTTTATTTATTTTATTTTATTTAGTTTAGTTTATTTTTATTTTATTTTATTTTAGTTTATTTATTTCTTTTATTTTATTTTAGTTTAGGTTTTATTTTAGTTAATTTATTTTATTTTTTATTTTAGTTTATTTTTAGTTTAGTTTATTTAGTTTATTTAGTTTTTTTTATTTATTTTTTATTTTGGTTTAGGTTTATTTTTATTTAGTTTATTTATTTTAGGTTTATTTTTTTTATTTTATTTCTTTAGTTTATTTATTTATTTAGTTTTATTTATTTTAGTTTAGTTTATTTTAATTTAGTTTATTTTAGTTTATTCATTTATGTTTAGGTTTTTATTTTATTTTTTAGTTATTTATTAATATATTTTATTTAGTTTAGTTTATTTATTTTATTTATTTAGTTTGTTTATTAGTTTAGGTTTATTTATTTATTTGTTTATTTTATTTATTTAGATATTTTATTATTTTAATTATTTTATTTAGTTTATTTAGTTTAGGTTTTTATTTAGTTTATTTTTATTTTTATTTATTTTGGTTTATGTTTATTTATTTTTTAGTTTTTTAGTTTATTTTATTTTAGTTTTTTTTTATTTATTTTAATTTAGATTTTATTTATTTTATTTATTTTTTTAGTTTATTTAGTTTAGTTTAGTTTATTTATTTAGTTTTATTTATTTATTTAGTTTATTTTATTTTATTTATTTTATTTGATTTATTTTTTTTTTTTTATTTAGTTTTATTATTTTATTTTGTTTATATTTTATGTTTTTATTTTTTATTTAGGTTTTTTATTTATTTTATTTAGTTTAGTTTTTTAGTTTATTTAGGTTTATTATTTTATTTTTTAGTTTATTTAGTTTATTTTAGGTTTAGTTTATTTTATTTATTTAGGTTTATTTATTTTAGTTTAGTTTATTTTTTTTAGTTTAGGTTTATTTTATTTTATTTTATTTAGGTTTAGTTTTTTTTTAGTTTAGGTTTAGGTTTTATTTTTATTTTTTATTAGTTTTATTTTATGTTTATTTATTTAGTTTATATTTAATTTTATTTTTTTATTTTATTTTATATTATTTATATTTAGGTTTATTTTTTATTTTATTTAGGTTTTATTTTTTTAGTTTAGTTTAGGTTTTTATTTGTTTTATTTTAGTTTAGTTTTATTTTTATTTATTTTCTTTTGGTTTAGTTTATTTTACTTTTTATTTTATTTTATTTTTTTTTTGGTTTAGGTTTAGCATTTTATAGTTTTGTGTTTAGGTTAGATTTTTTTATTTTATTGTTTTTTTTCAGTTTTATTAGTTTATTTTAGGTTTAGTTTTTTTGGGTTTAGGTTTTTGTGGTTAGGCTTTATGGTTTAGGGTTAGTTTAGTGTTTAGGTTTTGGGTTTAGGTTTAGTTAGGGTTTAGGTTTTTTATGGTTTAGGATTTTTTTTTATTTTTATGTTTTAAATTTTAATTTTAGGGTTTATTTATTATTTATTTTTATTTTATTTTAGGTTTAGTTTTATATTTTAGGTTTATTTTATATTATTTTATTTTAGTTTAGTTTATTTTATTTTATTTTATTTTAGGTTTAGTTTATTTAATTATTTAGTTTAATTTTATTTTATTTTATTTTATGATTTTATTTATTTTATTTTACTTTATTTATTTAGTTTATTTAGTTTATTTATTTCTTTTATTTAGGTTTAGTTGTATTTTATTTTATTTTAGTTTACTTTATTTTTTTATTTCATTTTAGTTTTTTTTATTTATGTTTTATTTTATTTTACTTTTTTTTTTATTTTAGTTTATTAGTTTAGTTTTATTTAGTTTAATTAGTTTATTTATTTATTTTTATAAATTATATTTATTTTATTTAATTTATTTTTATTTTATTTTATTTTACTTTATTTTAGGTTTAAGTTTTTATTTAAGTTTATTTATTTAGTTTAGTTAATTTTTTTAATTTAGTTTATTTTATTTTATTTCTTTATTTATTTAGGTTTACTTTATTTTATTTTATTTTATATATTTTTATGTTTAGGGTTTGATTATTATTTTTTTGTTTAGTTTAGTTTATTTTATTTATTATTATTTATATAGTTTAGTTTAGTTACTTAGTTTATTTTTTTACTTTATTTATTTTATTTTATTTTTTTTTATTATATATTTAGTTTATTTTTTATTTAGTTTAGTTTAGGTTTAGGTTTTAGTTTTTTATTTTTATTTATTTTATTTTTTATTTAGTTTATTTTATTTATTTATTTATTTAAGTTTATTCAATTTTATTTTAGGTTTGTTTTTGATTTATTTAGTTTAGTTTAAGTTTATTTTATTTTAGTTTATATTTTATTTTATTTATTTATTTATTTTATTTAGTTTATTTTTATTTTAGGTTTTATTTTTTTTTGTATATTTTATTTATATTTTTATTTTAGGTTTATTTTATTTTTAGGTTTATTTAGTTTAGTTTATTTTTATTTATTTTTATTTATGTTTAGTTTATTTAGTTTATTTTTAATTAGTTTATTTATTTATATTTTATTTAGTTTATTTTTTATTTATTTATATTTATTTTAGTTTATTTAGTTTATTTATTTAGTTTATATATTATTTATTTATTTTAATTTAGTTTAGGTTTAGGGTAGTTTAAGGTTTGGGGGTTTTTGGGTTTAGGGTTACAGTCAAGTTTTATTAGTTTAGGTTTAGGTTTGGATTTAGGGTTTTATTTTGGGGTTTAGGGTTTTAGTTTAGGTTTTAGGTTTGGGGCTTAGGTTTTGTGGTTTTAGTGTTTGTGTGGTTAGAGGGTTGGGGTGGGTTTTATTAGGTTTTTTTTTTTAGGGATTTTAGAACATTTATTTAGTTTAGGTTAATTTTAGAGTTTAGAGTTTTTTATTTTAGTTTAGGTTTTTTTCTTATTTTATTTTTAAGTTTTATTTACTAGTTTAGGTTTTAAATTTTGGGTTTGGTTTAGTAGGTTTTAGGATTGGTTTAGGTTCAATGTGGCTTTATGGTGTGGTTTTGTGGTTTAGGGTTTAAGATTTAGGGTTTATTTTAGTTCATTATTTTAGTTTATAGGGTTGGCTTTGGGTTTAAGGTTTTTTAGTTTATTTGGTTTTAGGGTTTCCTGGGTTAGGGTTTTAAGTTTAGTGGTTTAGGTAGGGTTTAGGGTTTGGGGTTTATTTATTTAGGCTCAGTTTGTGGTTTAGTTTTAGGGTTTAGGCTTGGATTTGTGGTTAGATTTTAGGTAGGTTTAGGGGTTTTAGTTTAGGTTTTATTTTTATTTTATTTTATTTATTTTATTTTATTTAAACCAAGTAAACCAAGTAGGTTTAGTTTATTTAGTTTATTTTATTTATTTTAGTTTAATTTTTTTATCTGATTTATGTTTTTAGTTTTTTGTTTTAATTTTTTATTTATTTTAGTTTATTTATTTTATTTTTAGGTTTTTTTATTTTAGTTTATTTTTAGGTTTAGTTAGATTTATTTTTAGTTTAGTTTTATTTTATTTTATATTTTAAGTTTAGGTTTTATTTTTTATTTTTATGTTTATTTTTTATTTTATTTTTTTTAGTTTAGGTTTTAAGTTTTATTTTAGATTTATTTTAGGTTTTATTTTTTTTAGGTTTATTTTTATTTTATTTATTTTATTTAGTTTAGTTAAGGTTTAGTTTAGTTATTTTAGCTTTTTAGGTTTTATTTATTTTTTTGTTTATTTATTTTAGTTTAGTTTATTTTTTTATTTTTTGGTTTAGGTTTTATTTTAGTTTAGGTTTAGATTTTTTTATTTATTTTTGGTTTATTTTTTAGGTTTATTATCTTATTTAAGTTTTATTATTTTTATTTTTTTATTTATTATTTTTTTATTTTATTTATTTTTTTTTTTTATTTTAGTTTAGGTTTTATTTATTTTAGTTAAGTTTTTATTTTTTTATTTCTTTAAGTTTAGTTTAAGTTTATGTTTTATTTTATTTTTTTATTTATTTTGGTTTAGGTTTTTTATATTTTTTTTTAGGTTTTATTTAGGAGGTTTAGGTTTTAGCTTTTTAGGGTTTAGGGTTTAGGGTTATAGAATTTTGGTTATTTTTAGAGAATAAATTCAAATTCAACATTTATTCTTTTGATTTCATCAACCAAGTAACACACCAAGTTCTCTAAGACACAAGCAGCAGATAAAAATGAGCATGCATAGAGCTAATAACCCTAGATAGAATCATCTCTACTATAAAGGCACAATTCCATAAGTAGCATATCGGATCGACCATTCTGTAGTTTCTAGTTCCCATTAGAACCAACCTGGCCTCTCGAGTAGTGGAATCCACCATTATATCCTCAATTTATCCCTCCACCACCACCACTCAGAACCTCGCCTGCCCACCTCCATAACCACCAGCTCTAACCACCTCCTCCATATCCACCACACTCTAGATCCCCACCACCACTCGAATCGCCGCCTCGCCGCCTCCACTGATCTAAACTGAGCTTGATGGTGATTTTCGCCGTGAAGGTTCTCCCATTCTTTGAGTTTGTTTTAGTTTAGCTTTATTAGGTTTTAGGTTTTAGGTTTATTTTTAAATTTATTTAGTAACTTTAGGTTTATTTTGGGGTTTATGTTAATGAGCCTCATGTTCAATCCAATCAATTTTGATGATAACAAACAATGCTTGGATGTTCTAATGTATGTTTTATGTGTTTCACATATATTAATTAATCATATATCCAATACATCTCATAATATGTTTGAGGAAGTTGCAAGAAGAAGAATGAAAGATCAAAATGGATAATGTGAAGCTAAAGATATAATATTTTAGGTTATATGCATTTATAACTTTAGAAATTCATGAGTTCATTGGCATGAATCAATTCACAACTTAACTTATTTATATTTATTTGAAATAATGATAATTAGGTTATATAAATCTCTATCTAATTAACATTCAATTATATGTTTCATACAGCATTTGAATTATCAAAATAAGAAATGATAATAAATTATGATTATTAACTATAATTAGTTTATATACTTAATATAATTAAATATTTTAATTTAATTTTAAGTTTATATGATAACTAACATATGTATGATTATATATAAATTATATCATAATATTTAAATGTCATATTTCAAAATTAACAAAAATATGTTGAATGTAGTATTTTAGCCAAAGTCATTTTATAATCAAGGAATTTATATCTGATTTCATCTCCAACGGATTCCTTGGATTTTTTTTCCTTTAATTGGATAGGTTACATGACCCACATTTGACTAAAATTGAATTTATTATGACTTTTCAAACATTAGCTGATTTTAATAATGAATGCATGCTACATGCTTTGAATATATTAAGAGCCATATTTTATTATTTTGACTTGCCCATGTGAATAGCTAATTTTGGCTATTTTAGTTTAACATTTATTTAATATAAATTATATTTTTATTAAATATTAAATTATTATATGATAAAATGATGTTAGAATAATATATTTTTGAAATAATTAAAATGACCTTCTTGCTTATAAATATCCCCTCATTCTCTTCATGAAAGCATTCCTCATTCAAATTAAAATCCCTCCAGCAAATCTAAGAGAAAATTTCCTAGATTTTCCTCCAAGGGTTCTCCAAATATTGCAAGATCAAATCCTTAGTTTGGAAGCTTCAACATATTCTAAGTGAGCTTTCTCAAATTACTTGAGTTTGTTTTCTTGATCTTAATATTTTTAGTTGTTCATACTATTTTGCCATCTATTTATTCTTTCCAATTTATATTTTTGGTGGATTAGTCTTTCGACATCAAAGTTAAAGTTTTTCACCTCAAAGTTTCTTCAATCAATTTTTTGTGAAAAACTCTTGTGATAGTTTGTAGGATTTTTTTCAACTTCAAATTTTTATCTTCATACAAGTTTCTTTTGGTTTCTTGAAATATTACTTAATTAGTCTTATTTGAAAGTTTCATTTATTCTTAAATCTATTTAAGAAGTATATTTTAAGCATTTTAAATTAAATTATTGTGCTGAAATTATTTTCATATTTACTAGATCTCTCTTTTTAATTAAAAGCTTACTAGCCTACTTAGATCTATCATATACTAATTTTATTTAAGTATTTTGTGATCATTTACATTAATTGAAAGCATCTTTTTGGTTAAAATAAAATAAATTATTCCTTATTGAAATTTATTTTATTGTGCAAAATAATATTGTGAATTTATTTTGAAATTATTTTTATATTAGTCTACAAATTGTAATAACATAAACATCTTAGTAAGATCACTTTAAGATATTTATTTTATTATTTCTTATCAATATTAAGTGAGCATTTTATCTTGCCAAAATTTTAAATTGTAAAGTGATCATTTATAAGTAGTGAGATCACTTTTTGAATTGGATAGCTTGGTATATTTGTGAGAGATTTATTTTATCAAAATTTATTATTTTGTATTTTTCTTTTTGTATGTAAAAATTTATATTAGTTGTACTCACCTTGTAGAGAGTACATATTGTTGTGGGGTTTTACTCACCCTATTAGAGTACTATTTGTAAGCTACTTTTTATTTAGTGGAGTCTTAATCAGGGGTGGCTAGGCATGGACGTTTATCGATTTTGGAGTTTGGCTAAACCACGCAAAAATTGTGTGCCTATTATCTCTATTTACTTTACTGTACTTTTATTTTTGTTGCATTAAGATTTGTATCATGTCATTATAAAATCTAAAATTAATATTCTACTAAAACTTAAAATTTAAATTTAATTTAACTTTTAAAATTTTAATATCACCCAATTAAACCCCCCCCCCCCTTTGCTATAGCTTTTATTGGCTTAACATCCAAAAGTAGTAGATCTTTTAATGGTTTCCCAAAGGGTTCACTACCAGAGACAATCCACTCATAGACTTCCACTTTTAGATAGTGTACCATGATTATTGGAAAAATAGAATTAGTACATTTTAAGAGGTCAAGATGCACGATGTGGTACATGTTGACACATCAAATATCATACACCCAGAAAGTAAATGGCATTAAAGTAGAAAACCTTTTGAGGAATGGACTATAGTGAAAGAGAACTCGATGAATTAATTTAGGGCTTGTAATACTTTACATTGTGCTTTATTACGATGATTACATGAAAATTTCTATGTTTAGTACAATTAAAAGAAATATGGATAAACTCATTATAACTTATGAAGGAACTAATGAAGTTAGAGATGCTCACATAAATAGACTTGTTCATGAATATGAGTTATTTCATATGTCTCCTTCGAATCTATTTGATATGTATACTAGATTCATGAAAATAATTAACATTGCATTCTCTTTGGAAAACATATAGAATCAAGACTTAGTCTATAAGATTCTTAGATGTCTTCCAAAAGAATGGGAAGCTAAAGTAAATATTAGTGAAGCTAAGGATTTATCTACTTATCCACTTGATCGCTTTTGGGTTCTTTGATAGCACAAGTTATTGCTCAAAGGGATAAGATGGATAACTCGACAAAAAAGGAGAAGGAGAAAGGAAAAGCCATTGCATTACAAGTTGATGATAGTGATGAGCATAACACCTCAAGCTCGATGGTGATAGTGATGAGGTGGTCATGCTATCCAAAAGGCTTTAAGGAAGAAGAATCAAAGGTATAAAAAATCTAAAAACTATAAATTTCAAACTAAGAAATTTCTATAGGTGAAGGGAACATTTGTTACCAATGTAACAAGCTGACAAAAGAGGTGATTGTCTAGAACTTGTTGAATCAAAGAAGAATAAGATTTATGTTGAAATAAGAAAAAAATATGAAGGAGAAAAAGTACCATAAGAAGAAGAAGAAGGCTTTATGGGCCAACCTAGATTCAAATAAATCAAGTACTTGCTCATCCGATGAAGAGGTCAACATATGTCTTATGGCAAAGGGAGAATCTGACTTAGATTCTCAAGAGGTATGTAATGATATATCTTATGATGAATTAGATGGTGCTTTTAATGATTTAGTTATTGAATATAAAAAATTAAAAAGAAAATACAAAACCATAGAAAAATAACATAAAAATTTAGATATGAATTTTGTGATTTAAAAAATAAATGTGATAATTTAAAAAGTAAAACTAATTTTTTATTAAATTGTTCCTTACATGTATGTAAACTTGAAAGAGAGAATATCTTGTTAAAAGCAAGATTAGAATTTTTTTGAAATCACAAGTTCATTATAATGCTTCATCAAGTAAAACATTTAATAAAAATTATTTGCATCATACACATCCCACTCATATACCTTATAATTATCATGCTAAGCCATATGCAAACACTAATGTTTGGTGTAACTATTATAATAGAAAAGGGCATATTTCATTTGATTGTTATGCATCTAAATTACAAAACACTAAGAAATCATCTTATGTTTGGGTACCAAAAGGTACAAGCACTACAAAACCACACATGCTAGATATCTTGCTTCAAATTTAGAATGTGGACCCAAACATGTTTGGGTTCCAAAAGTTAACATGTGATTTTCTTGTAGGAATGCCTTCAAAGAAAATCAAAGAAGGCATGTGGTACTTGGACAAGGGATGATCAAGACATATGGGAGATAAAGATAAATTCACAACTTTAAAATCAAGTGATGGAGGATTTGTTACATATGGAGATAATGCAAAGGGAAAGATCATTGGTATTGGTTCTATTAGTAAGAATTCTATCACTTTAGATAAAGTTTTTCTAGTAGAAGGATTAAAACATAATTTAATTTCTATTAGTCAATTATGTGATAATGGTTTTAATGTAGTATTTCATACATCATATTGTATTATAAAAAATAATGAAAATGTTTTCTTAGCAGGAAAAAGACATTAAAATAATTATGTCATTGATTTAGATAGCTTTCATGATGTTTATTTAAATTTACTTTATTTTAAAAGAACTCATGATGATATATGGTTATGGCATAAGAGACTATGTCATATTAACATTCACACACTCAATGAAATTGCTAAACTTGATTTAGTAATTGGATTGCCTAAATTAAATTTTCATTCAAATTATGTTTGTTTGGTAAGCATTATAGAAGCTTATTTAAAGTAAAAATATTGTTTCTACTTCTAGACCTCTAGAATTGTTGCATATGGATTTGTTTGGTCCAATTAGCATCACTAGCTTAGTGGTAAAAATTATGATTTTGTGATTCTTGATGATTTCTCTAGATATACTTGGGTTTGTTTGTAACTTACAAGGATGATGTTTTTGGTTAGTTTAGAAGATTTTTTTAAATATATTCAAAGAGAATAATGCCTTTTGATTAATAGGGTTCAAACTGATCATGGTGGTGAATTTGAAAATAAAATATTTGAGGATTATTGTGATGAACATGGGATTAGACATAATTTTTCTACACCAATAAAATGGAGTAGAAAGAAAAATAGAATATTAATTGAATTAAGTAGATCTGCTTGATGAGTATAAATTGCCAAAATATTTTGGCAAAAGTAATAAATGCATGTTATATGATGAATAGGATCTATGTTAGACCAATTTTGAAGAAGACACCCTATGAATTATTTTTTTGGAAAGAAGCCTAAGATTGAACACTTTCATGTATTTGGATGTAAATGCTTTATTTTGAATAATGGAAAAAAGCATCTAGGTAAGTTTGATTGCAAATCAAATGATGGTATTTTCTTAGGATACTCTCTTTCAAGTAGATCTTATAGAGTTTTCAATAAGAGAAAAATGATTGTAGAAGAATCAATACATATTATTTTTGATAAAAATTTAATTGATCCCATTAGAAATGAAGTGATTGATGAAGAGATTGATAATCTTAAGAAAATATCTTTAGAAGATAATTTGGATGATTCATTGCCTAAAGAATGGAAATATAATAAAAATCATCCAAAGGAACTAATTATAGGAGATCCTTCAAAAGGAGTTATGACTAGAAGACATAGTAGAAAGGTTGTAGATCATTCAACATTTTTATCTGAGGTTGAACCTAAAAATTTAGAAGAAGCATTAAAAGATATTTTTTGGATTATTGCTATGGAAGAGGAGTTGAATCAATTTGTAAGAAATGATGTTTGAGAATTAGTCCCAAGAACGCAATATCAAAATATCATTGGAACAAAATGGGTCTTTAGGAATAAGCTAGATGATTAAGGTTGTATTATTAGAAATAAAGCTAGTTGCACAAGGGTACACAAGTTGAAGGTATAGATTTTGAAGAATCTTTTGCACCGTAAAGACTAGAAGCTATTAGGTTACTTCTTGCTTATGCTTATTTTAGGGATTTTAAAATTTTTAAATGGATGTCAAGAGTGCATTTTTGAATGGATTTATTGACCAAGATGTATTTGTAGAGCAACCACTTGGATTTGAGAGCCTTGATTGTCCAAATCATGTGTATAAATTAAAGAAAGCCTTATATGGTTTAAAATAGGCTCCTCGTGCTTGGTATGATAGGTTAAGTAACTTTTGATAGATCATGGATTTAGAAAGGGTAAAGTAAATACCACCTTATTCCTTAAGAGCATAGATGATGATTTGATTATGGTACAAGTGTATGCAAATGATATATTATTTGGAAGTACAAATGAATCTTTATGCCATGAGTTCTCATCTTTGATGTCTAAAGAGTTTGAAATGAATCTATGATGGGAGAACTTTTTTTTTTCTTAGGTCTTCAAGTGAAGCAACAAGAAAATGGCACATTCATCATCAAACCAAGTACACAAATGAATTGCTTCAGAGGTTTGACATGAAAAAATTTAAATCTAGTAAAACTTCTATGAGCTTATCTACAAAATTGGATTTAGATGAATTAGGAATATTTGTTGATCAAAAACTTTATAAGAGTATGATAGGTTCACTTTATACCATGCTGCAAGTAGGCCTGATATTTTGTTTGTTGTTTTTTTGTGTGCTCATTTTCAAATCAACTGGAAAGAATCTCATTTAATAGCAGTCAACCTGAAAGAATCTCACTTTTGTACCTTTTGGTATTTGATAGACACTACTAAGTTAGGTTTATGGTATCCTAAAAACTTTTATCATTTGATTTGGTTTTTTTTTCTGATACTGATTTTACTAGATGAAAAGTAGATAAAAAAAGCACATCAAGCATATGTCAATTTTTAGGATCATCGCTAGTGTCTTGGTCTTCTAGAAATAAAAATTCGTAGCTTTATCCACTACTGAGGATGAGTACAAAGCTACTGGTAGTTATGTCGCTCAGGTCCTTTGGTTAAAGAAAAAATTAAAAGATTTTGGTATTAAGTAAGATCACATTCTAGTTCAGTGTGACAATACTAGTGCTATTAGTTTAACCAAAAATCCTATCCAGTACTCATGAACCAAGCATATAGAAATTAGACATCATTTTATTAGGGATCATGTTTTGAAATGTAATGTTAATATTAATTTCATTAGTACCAATTTAGAAATTGTAGATATTTTTACAAAACCATTACCAGAAGAACATTTCTATAGACACATGCTTGGAATGTTAGATCCTAATATTGTATTAAGTTCATTTCATGCATACATTTAGGGGGAGCAAAATTACTCATCTCTTGTGCATAAATCTTTTTAAGAAGAGAAATTTTTTTTTAAAAACTATGATGAAAGGTCAACCTTCATCAAAATCAATACCCAACATTAGTTTATCATCATCAAAAAGGGGGAGATTGTTGGCTTAATGAGCCTCATGTTCAATCCAATCAATTTAGATGATAACAAACAAATGCTTGGATGTTCTAATATATGTTTTATGCATTTTAGATAAATTAATTGCTAATTACATATCCAATACATCTCACAATATGTTTGAGGAAATTGCAAGAATAGAAGAAAGATTGATCAAAATGGATAATGTGAAGCTCAAGATACAATATTTTAGCTTATATGCAATTATAACTATCTTAGAAATTCATATGAGTTCATTGGCATGAATCAATTTGCTTACAACTTAACATATTATTTTTCTTTATTTGAAATAATGATAATGAGGTTAATTTATATAAATCTATATCTAATTAACATTTAATTATATGTTTCATACATAGCATTTGAATTGTCAAAAAAATAAATGATAATAAATTATGACTATTAAGTGTAATTAGTTTATATACTTAATATAATTAAATATTTAATTTAATTTTAAGGTTATATGAAAACTAACATATGTATGATTACATATAAATTATATCATAATATTTAAATATCATATTTCAAAATTAACAAAATTATGTATAATTTTGTATTTTAGCCAAAGTCAATTTATAATCAAGGAATTTATATATGATTTTATCTCCAATAGATTCCTTGGATTTTTTCCTTTAATTGGATAGGTTACACTACCCACATTTGATTAAAATTGAATTTTTTATGACTTTTCAAACATTAGTTAATTTTAATAATGAATGCATGCTACATGCTTTGAATATATTAAGAGCCATATTTTATTATTTTGACTTGCCCATGTGAAATAACTAAATTTTGGTAGTTTTGAATTTAATATTTATTTAATATAAATTATATTTTTATTAAATATTAAATTATTATATGATAAAATGATGTTAGAATAATATATTTTTTGAAATAATTCAAAATGACCTTCTTGCTTATAAATAGCCCTCATTCTCTTCATGAAAGCATTCCTCATTCAAATTCAAAATCCCTCCAATAAATCTAAGAGAAAATTTTCTAGATTTTCCTTCCAAGTGTTCTCCAAATATTGCAAGATCAAATCCTTGGTTTGGAAGCTTCAACATCTTCAACTAAGCTAGCTTTCTCAAATTACTTGAGTTTGTTTTCTTGATCTTAAACCATTTTTAGTTATTCATACTATTTTCAGCATCTATTTATTCTTTCAAATTTATATTTTTTTGGTGGATTTGTCTTTGGGCATCAAAGTCTAAGTTTTTCACATCAAAGTTCCTTCAATCATTTTTTTGTGAAAAACTCTTGTAATAGTTTGTAGGATTTATTTCAACTTTTTGAAATTTTTATCTACTAAAAAATTTCTTTTGGTTTATTGAAATATTTCTTCATTAGTCTTATTTGAAAGATCATTTATTCTTAGATCTATTTTAGAAGTATATTTTAAGCATTTTAAATTAAATTAATGTAGAAATTATTTCATATTTTCTAGATCTCTCTTTTAATTAAAAGCTTACTAGCCTACTTAGATCTATCATATACTAATTTTATTTAAGTATTTTGTGATCATTTGCATTAATTGAAAGCATCTTTTGGTTAAAATAAAATAAATTATTCTGAAATTTATTTTATTGTGCAAAAGAATATTGTGAATTTATTTTGAAATCATTTTTATATTAGTCTACAAATTGTAATAACATAAACCTCTTAGTGAGATCACTTTAAGATATTTATTTTATTATTTCATATCAATATTAAGTGAGCATTTTATCTTGCCAAAATTTTAAGTTATAAAGTGATCATTTATAAGTTGTGAGATCACTTTTTGAATTGGATAGCTTGGTATATTTGGAGAGATTTATTTTATCAAAATTTATTATTTTGTATTTCCCTTTTTGTGCTATAAAATTTATATTGGGGTTGTACTCGGTGCTTTCTAGGAGAGTACATATTATTGTAGGGGTTGTAATTGCCCCGTTATAGGAGATTACTATTATAAGCTATTTTACATTTAATGGATTCCTAGCCATGGGTGGCTAGGCGTGGACGTAGGCCAATTTTGAGGTTTGGTTGAGCCACATAAAAATTATGTGTCTATTATCTCTCCTTACTTTACTGTACTTTTATTTTTCCTGTATTAAGAATTGTATCTTATCATTATAAAATCTAAAATTCATTTTTTACTAAAACATAAAATTTAAGATTTAACTTTTAAAATTTTTAAAATCACCCAATTCACCCTCCCTCTTTGGTGCTATAGTGACTCACAATTTAGGGTTTAGGGTTTATGGTTAGTGTTTAGGGTTTAGGGTTTTAGGGTTTATGCCTTTAGGGTTTAGGGTTTAGGGTTTATGGTTTTAGGTTGAGGGTTTAGGGTTTTTTTTAAATTAAGTAAACCAGTAGGTTTTGGTTTATTTAGTTTATTTTTTTATTTTTTTTAGTTTATTTTATTTTTTATTTTTATTTTATTTTTTTTTATTTAGTTTTATTTTTATTTATATTAGGTTTATTTATTTTAGTTTAGGTTTTTATTTTTTTTAGGTTTGGTTTAGGTTTAAGTTAATTTTAGTTTTATATTTATTTTATTTTAGGTTTAGTTTTATTTTTATTTTTAGGTTTAGGTTTTATTTTATTTTTAGGTTTTGGTTTGATTTTATTTTGGTTTATTTTATGTTTTATTTTTAGTTTAGGTTTAAATTTATTTTACTTTATTTTATTTTATTTTAGTTTAAATTTAGGTTTAGGTTTTAGTTTAGGTTTTATTTATTTTAGTTTAGGTTTAGATTTATTTTATTTTTATTTTAGGTTTAAGTTTTTTTAGTTTTAGGGTTTAGTTTTTATTTTTTATTTATTTTTAGGTTTATTTTTTAGGTTTAGGTATTATTTATATTTATATTTTATTTATTTTATTTTTATTTTATTTTATTTTATTTTTATTTTTTATTATTTTTTTTTTTTAATAGGTTTTCTTTATTTTATTTTAGTTTATTTAATTTTTTTATTTTAGGTTTAAGTTTAGGTTTACTTAGTTTTATTTATTTAGTTTAGGTTTTTATTTATTTTATTTAGTTTAGTTTAGGTTTAGGTTTATTTAGGTAGTTTAGAGTTTATTTGGGTTTGAGAGTTTAGGGTTTAGTGTTTGGGAGAGTTTGGTAGGGTTTAGGTTTATTTAGGTTTAGTTTAGGTTTAGTTTAGGGTGGTTATAGGGTTTAGTTTAGAGGTTTGAGTTTAGGGAGGATTAGTTTAGAGTTGGTTAGTTTAGGGAGTTAGAGAGTGGTGGGGTGAGGTTAAATTTTAGAGTTTAGGTATTTAGGGTGGAGATTTAGGGTGTAGTAGGTTTTATAGTTTAGGTTTTAGAATTTAGGGTTTAGGGTTTAAGGTTTATGGTTTAATGTTTTTTTTTAAAAAAAATTAAGTAAACTGGTTGGTTTAGGTTTATTTAGTTTATTTTTTATTTATTTCAGTTTATTTTATTATTATTTATTTAAGTTTATTTTTTTATTTTATTTAGTTTGGTTTATTTATTTTAGTTCAATTTATTTTCTTTTAGGTTTTTAATTTTAGTATATTTTTAAGGTTTGGCTTAGGTTTATGTTTATTTTTTAGTTTAGGTTTATTTTTATTTTATTTTTTTAGGTTTAGGTTTATATTTTATTTTTAAGTTTAGGTTTTAAGTTTATTTTTATGTGATATTTCTTAGTTTAAGTTTAGGTTTATTTTCAGTTTATTTGATTGTATTTAGTTTAGTGTTTAGGTTTTATTTATTTTAATTTAGTTTATTTTAGTTTAGGTTTAGGTTTATTTTACTTTATATATTTTATTTTTATTCTAGGTTTAGTTTTTATTTTTAATTTAGAATTTGGGTTTTAATTTTTATTTATTTTTAGGTTTGGATTTTTATTTAGTTTTTATTTTATTTTATTTTTATTTTACATTTAGTTTTTATTTTATTTAAGTTATTTATTTATAGGTTTATTTTATCTTATAATTTAGTTTAGGTTTTTATTTATTTTATTTTAGATTTGTTTTTATTTTTTATTTTTTATTTTAATTTATCTTAAGGTTTATGTTTAGGTTTAGGTTTTTTATTTATTTTATTTTAAGGTTTTATTTAGTTTAGGTTTATGTTTTTCAATTTTTTGATTTTTAGGTTTTTAGGGATTAGGGTTTGGGGTTTACCTTTTAGGGTTTAGTGTTTATGCTTTAGGCTTTAGGGTTTAGGGATTTAGGGTTCAGGGTTTAGGGTTTTTTTTTTTTTTTATTTTTTAAATTAAGTAAACTTGTAGGTTTAAGTTTATTTAGTTTATTTTTTATTTATTTTAGTTTATTTTAATTTTAATTTTTATTTAAGTTTATTTTATTTAGTTTAGTTCATTCATTTATTTTATGTTTATTTATTTTAATTAATTTTTAGATTTAGGTTTAGGTTTAGGTTTATTTTTTAGTTTAGTTTTATTTTACTTTATTTTTTTAGGTTTAGGTTTTATTTTTTATTTTAGGTTTAGGTTTAGGTCCTTTTAATGATTAGGTTTTAGATTTTTATTTTA
>JAKCPB010001364.1:0-74345 GCA_021442155.1 Cymbidium sinense
CTAAGATTGATCATTTGTACACATTAGGCACCTTAGATTGGTTGGTTAACACTATGATGAATACACCACTCATGTTGAATACACCTTAGGTTGGTTGGTTCTTGCACCTTAGGATACACCACTCATGGTAAATGTAAGTCTTCTATGCTTTCTCCTTGAGTTGGCTACCGTACACCTATAGAATTTCTTTTTTAGGGCTTAGGAAAATGCCCCTAGCAGCACTTCATCTGTGGGCACTATATTTGGATCACATCCTTTGTGACCCCATTTAGACACTAAATGGGTTACTATCGAATTGGACAGTTCCCCTTTCCTAGAAACCACCCTTGTGGTTGGAGAATCCATTTTGTGGATGTCGATTCTCCCTTGGTCGATAAATCGAGATAGTTAGGCTGACATAGCCCCTTCTCAGTGTGGTCTCTCACACATCAACATGGTCCACATAAACATATAAACAAAATATATATTCACTTGTGGATTAGGAGGACACCCCTTGCGATACCTTTTCCCAAGAAGGCATCCTATCTTTATGGCAGTGTTAGCAAAACTACCTATAGGAATCGCCTGACTACTCTTGAGTTGATATAAGTCCCCAACTGCATTCACTCAGTAGTCACCTCTAAGTTGGGTTTGATTTTTTGTGCTACCAACAAGTCACCCAGCGGTTGTTTCGTGCTTTAGAAGATGTAAGTTTGTTATGCCTTCTTCCTAAACATTACACACCAGGCAACCCCTTAGGTTGGCTAGCTTTACACGAGTAGTCTATCCCTTTGGATTTATAATTTTGAGGTAGGACAAGTCTGATATAGCCCCTTCTCAGTGGGTCCATCACACAGACATGGTCCATAAATTAAATCTATCAAATTTGATCGAGCTCACATCCCAGATATATGCCTCAATTAAAATCAAACTAAACCAAATAAACCATATCAAATCACATGAAATTAAGATAAAATTAATCTTGACTACTTTTGAGTTGACATAAGTCCCAACAACATTCACTCATTAGTAGCCCCTTAGTTGATTTGTGCATCCAATAGGTCACCCTAGTTGTTCCTCACTTTGGAAGATGTAAGTTCTACGCCTTCTTTTAGCATAGCCATTGCACACTAAAGGCAACCCCTTAGGTTGGCTAGCTCTACCCACCTAGACTATCCCTTTGATTTGTAAACAGGTCAAGGCTAATATAGCCCTTCTCGGTGGGTCCATCGCACAATGATAGGTCCATACATTAACTTAGATTAAATAAAACATAATTTTCCTCGGTGGAATTAAATCACACCCTTCTCTAGTGGAGCCCCAAATCATATATAAATAATTCAAATAAATAAATCAAATTCAAAATTACCTCCCAGTGGATCCAAATTAAACTCTCCCAGTAGTGTCTAAATCAATAAATCCAACTAAACTCTTATCCCTGGATACATCCCCAAACAAATCTGAAATCAAACTCAAATCCAATCCCCAATGGATAGACCAAAGCTGCTTCCCTAGTGGAAGGTTCACATACCTGATCCCCAACGGACTTGAGCCCATATCTCTAGCAAACTCCACATCAATTAAAATAAAACAAGTAAATGTCAATTCGAACTTAATCCTAGTGGATTATAGATTTTTATCCCCAACAAATTTTTTTTCCACAAATCATATAATCAAATCAAATTCAAACCTTATCACCAACAGATTTTCCTCTTTTATGCCCTCAACATAGATCCCTCACTTGTCATGTCCAATGCATGTTTGATCCCCTAGCAGATCTCCCTCTATTGTCCTTGACATGGAATTCTCAGCAAATCTTATTTTTCTCTTATGCACCTTTAATACTTCAACCAAAAGCTAATGTATTCATTCAAATTACATCATCTTAACATTGTAATTAACATTTTATGATTTGTGATGGTGCAATCTCAAACTAACTATACAATATCATGCTAAACATATTATAGTGTGAATTAACACACTATATTATATTATAATATATGATGTTATATTATAATTTTTTCTATAATATAATATATTATCTAACATTACACCTCATTAGAATCACTTAAAAGGAACAAACAATAAAATTTTCTCAAAATATGAATAATGTTCATTTTGGATGTAAAATTGTTATTTTTCTATTAGAAATGGTACAAAATAGCATAATTTTGGTGTTGCTTCTTGGTGTGTGTCATGAATTTGGCCAAATTCTTCCATCTCAACCTTCAAATTAACATTTTTGTGAGTTTTGACCCAATGTATTATAACAAAAGTAAAACATACTAAAATGTTCCATAACATTTAGTAACACAACACCACATTCATATATATATATATATATATATATATATATATATATATATATATATATATATTAAGTTTTATTGTTATGTACATTATATTTTAATATGCTTTCATATAATATATTATCTTACATTGCACCTTAAAATGAATCACTTTAAGTAAAATTTATAAAATTTGGTTGAAAAATGAACATTTATTTTGGATGCAAAATTCCATTCTTTTGATTAAATGACACACCATAGCACACCCCAATGATGTTCCCTAAAGCTTACCTTAAATTTGGCCAAATCCATCATCTCGACCTATAAATCAATATTTTTATGAATTATACACAAAGTCTACTACATACTATAACAAACTAAAATATGCTAAACAATAAGTAGTAATACACAATAGTATGCTATAATGCATGATGCTAGACTATGTTATGGCATCCTATATTATAATACACCATAACATATTATATTATATTATACATATCACATCACAAGGGATTGCTTAAGATAAAAAAATCATAAAATTAGTCTAAAAAAAAAACTATATATTTTATTCATATCACTTACATATTTTAAATTGAAACAATATATTATGATGCCATGCTCTACCATGAATTTGGCCAAATTCCACCATTTTAAAGTCTAAATCAACATTTTTTAAATAATGCTAGTGTAGGCTCATTTCATGATTGTAAAATACTAAAGAATTTAAAATGTGTAGAATAATATATTATGATATATGATGCTATACTATGCTTCAACATATAATATTTATTTTGAACATAAAATCTTACTTTTAAACAAGGTAATAGCCCACCTTTGGTGCTACAACCCAATTCCACTTCAAATTTAACAAATTTCATCATCGATTTATTAAATCAATATTTTATGATTTATATTAATATAGACTATAGGGCACAATACCATAATATACTAAAACATTTCAAAACATCTTATAACATCAAAACACATCACTACATGCTCAAATATATGATGCTACATTATACTATAATATATGGTATTATAATATGATTTAGGTTAGGGTTTAGTATTCAAATCTCTAATAGTCAAGGGAAAGTCTCTTGAAGACATTTTCTTTAGCTACCATAACTATGTTAGGATTACATCATTCTTTAGATCTACTCCTAATGACATCTTTATTCAAGGTTTAGGGTTTAGGGTTTAGGGTTAGGGTTTAGGTTTAGTTTAGGGTTTAGGGTTGTAGGTTATAGGGTTTAGGGTTTTAGGGTTTAAGGTTTAAGGTTTAGGGTTCAGGGTTTAGGGTTTAGGGTTTTAGGGTTAGGGTTTAGGGTTTAGGGTTTTAGGGTTTAGGGTTTAGTCTTTAGGGTTTAGGGTTTATGGTTTAGTATTTAAGGTTTAGAATTTTTAGTGTTTAGGGTTTATAGTTTAAGTTTTAGGTTTAGGGTTTAAGTTTTAATTTTAGGGTTTAGAGTTTAGGGTTTAGGGTTTAGGGTTTAGTATTTAAGGTTTAGAGTTATCAGTGTTTAGGTTTTAGGGTTTAAGGATTAGGGTTTATGGTTTAGGTTTTAGGTTTAGGGTTAAGTTTTTGTTTAAGGTTTAGGGTTTAGGGTTTAAGGTTTTTTTAATAGAAAATAAATTCAGATTCAACATTTATTCTTCTCAATTTCATCAACCAAGTAGCACCCCAACTTTTCTAAGACACAAGCGATGACATAGGTAAAATGAGCACCCATAGAGCATATCAAAAGCTCAAGATAAGTAGAGCATCTCTTTGTAAAGACATAGTTTGTAAGTAATGGTGGTTCTTCAATTTCTCCAGTTCCCATTAGAACCACCCTGCCTCTTGAGTTGCAAGATTCGCCATCATATCCTTGATCTCTCCTTTTGCCACCACCATGGCTGCAACCTCTGTCGCTCCTCCCACCTCCATAACCACCATTACTCCAACCACCACCTCCATAACCACTCCTCCGATCCCCACCACCGTGATAATCATCACCTCACCTTTCCTCCAGATCTAGGCGCCTAGTTGATGGTGATGTTCCTTCATCAAGGTTCCCATTCTTAGGGTTTATGAAGGTTAGTATAGGGTTTAGTTTAGGTTTGGGTTTAGGGTTTAGGGTTTAGGGTTGTAGGTTTTAATGTTTAGGGTTTAGGGTTTATAGTTTAGGGTTTAGGGTTTATGGTTTTAGGGTTTAGGGTTTAAGGTTTTAGGGTTTAGGGTTTAGGGTTTAGGGTTTAGGGTTAGGTTTTAGGTTTAGGGTTTAGGGTTTAGGGTTTAGAGTTTAGGGTTTAGAGTTTAGGGTTTTATTATTTAGGGTTTAGGGTTTTGGGTTCTAGGTTTAGGGTTTAGGTTTTAGGGTTAGTTTTAGGGTTTAGGGTTTAGGGTTTTGGATTTAAGGTTTAGGGGTTTTATTTATTAAGTAAACTAGGTTTAGGTTTATTTAGTTATTTTTTATTTATTTGAGTTTATTTTTTTATTTTTATTTAGTTTAATTTATTTATTTTAGGTTTTTATTTTTTATTTATTTTTAGGTTTATTTATTTTAGTTAGGTTTATTTTATTTTATTTTATTTATTTAGGTTTTTTTTCTTATTTTTAGGTTTAGGTTTAGGTTTTTATTTATTTTTTTAGGTTTAGTTTAGGTTTTATTTTTTGGGTTTAGTTTAGGTTTTATTTTTTTTAGTTTAAGTTTAGGTTTATTTTGGCTTATTTTATTTTTATTTAGTTTAGGTTGGTTTAGGTTTTGGTTTATTTTTAGTTAGTTTTATTTTTTTATTTTATTTTTATGTTTAGGTTTATTTTTATTTTAGGTTTATTTTATTTTTTTTTTAGGTTAGGTTTATTTTATGTTTCTTTTTTAAGATTTATTTTTTAGTTTAGGTTTAGTTTTATTTTTTAGTTATTTAGTTTAGGTTTAGTTTATTTTAGGTTTAGTTTAGGTTTTATCTATTTTAGTTTATTTATTTTAGTTTATGTTTAAATTTTATTTTGTTTATTTTATTTTATTTTAGGTTTAAGTTTTTTTTAAGTTTAGGTTTATGTTTTTTTGTATTTATTTTTAAGTTTATTTTAGGTTTATAATTTTGGTTTAGGTTTATTTAATTATTATTTTAGGTTTAGTTTATTTATTTTAATATGTTTAGGATTTTTATTTTTTAGTTTAGTTTAGGTTTTTATTTATTTCATTTTAGTTTATTTTAATTTTTTATTTTATTTTATTTTTAGGTTAAGGTTTAGGGTATAGTTTTAATTTTATTTTATTTTATTTTATTTTATTTAAATTTAGGCTTTTTTTATTTATTTTCTTTATGGGTTTTATTTAGTTTAGTTTTAGGTTTTTACGGCGTAGGGATTAGGGTTTAGTGTTTTGGCTTTTAGGTTTAGGGTTTTGAGGGTTTAGGGTTTAGGGTTTTGGGTTTAGGGATTAAGGTTAGTTTAGGGTTTAGAGTTTAGGTTTTTAGGGTTTAGAGTTTATGGTTTAGGGTTAGTTTAGTGTTTAAGATTTAGGGTTTAGGGTTGGGGTTAGAATTTATGGATTAGAGTTTAGAGTTTAGGGTTTAGGGTTTAGGGTTTAGGGTTTAAGGTTTTACGGTTTAGGATTTAGGATTTAGGGTAGTAGGTTTAGGGTTGTAAGTTTAGGGTTTAGGGTTAGTTTTAAGGTTTAGAATTTAGGGTTTAGGGTTTTAAAGTTATTTTAGGTTTCTTAGTTTATTTTATTTATTGAGTTATTATTTTATTTTATTTAGGTTTATTTTTATTTTTTATTTAGTTTAGTTTATTTATTTTATATTTTTTATTTTAGGTTTTATTTTTGGTTATTTTTAGGTGAGTTTTATTTTATTTTATTTTTTTTTGGTTTAGGTTTATTTTTTTTATTTTAGGTTTAAGTTTAGGTTTTTATTTTATTTTTTCAGGTTTATATTGAGGTTTTTATTTTAAGTTAATTTTTAGGTTTTATTTTTTAGTTTATGTTGAGGTTTATTTTTAGTTTATTTTATTTTATTTAGTTTAGGTTTAGGTTTAGGTTTAGTTTATTTTAGTTTAGGTTTAAGTTTATTTTATTTTTATTTTAGGTTTAGGTTTTTTATTTTAATTTAGGGTTTAAATTTTTCTTATTTACTTTTAGGTTTTTTATCTTTTTGGTTTGATTTAGTTTTTATTTTATTTTATTTTATTTTATTTAAGTTTTTTTTTTAGTTTTGTTTATGTTTTTATTTTTATTTTATTTAATTTAGGTTTAGATTTTTTTATTTATCTTATATTTAGGTTTTATTTAGTTTAGGTTTAGTTTTAGGTTTTTTTAGGTAAAATTTTAGGGTTTATTTAGGTTTAGGTTTTAGTTTAGGTTTATTTTAGGGTTTAGGTTAGGGTTTAGGTTTAGGGTTTAGGTTTTATATTTTGGCTTTAGGTTTAGTTTTTACTTAGGTTTAGGATTAGGGTTAGAGTTTTAGGTTTATGATTTTTTAGGATTAGGGTTTAGGTTAGTTAGTTTAGGGTTTAGGTTTTAGGGTTTAGGTTTAGGTTTTAGGGTTTAGGTTTTAGTTTAGGTTTAGGTTAGTTTAGGTTAAGTTTAGGGTTTAAGATTTATTTAGGGTTTAGGGTTTAGGTTTAGTTTTTTTTGAATTAAGTAAATTAGTAGGTTTAGGTTTATTTAGTTTTTTTTTAGTTTACTTTTTATTTATTTTAGTTTATTTTATTTTTTATTTTTATTTTGGTTTATTTTTTGGTTTAATTTAGTTTAGTTTAGTTTATCTATTTTAGCTTCTTTATTTTAGTTTAATTTTTTAATTTTAGGTTTAGGTTTAAGTTTATGTTTATTTTTTATTTTAGTTTTAATTTTATTTTTTTTTTGGTTTAGGTTTATTTTCTATTTTTAGGTTTAGGTTTAGGTTTTTATTTTATTTTTTAGGTTTAAGTTTTAGGTTTATTTTAGATTTTATTTTTTAGTTTAAGTTTAGGTTTATTATTAGTTTATTTTATTTTATTTACTTTAGCTTTAGTTTATTTTAGGTTTAGGTTTAGGTTTTATTTATTTTAGTTTAGCTTATTTTAGTTTAGGTTTATTTTGTTTTGTTTATTTTAGTTTTAGGTTTTTTATAATTTTGGGTTTAGGTTTTATTGTTTATTTATTTTTAGGTTTTTTTAAGGTTATTTTTTATGTTTAGGTTTTTATTTAGCTTTAAATTTTTTATTTTAAGTTTATTTTATTTTTATTAATTTAGTTTTATTTTATCTAGATTTTTTTAGGTTTATTTTATTTTATTTTATTTAGTTTAGGTTTTTATTTAATTTATTTTAGTTATTTTTTATATTATTTTATTTTTTACATTTAGGTTTAAGTTTAGGTTTCAGTTTTAGTTAAAATTTATATTTTATTTTAGTGTTTTATTTTATTTAGGTTTAGGTTTATTTATTTATTTTATTTTAAGGTTTATTTAGTTTAGGTTTAGGTTTTCAGGTTTTATGGTTTAGAGTTTGGTATTTAGGGTTTGGGGTTTAGGTTTTAGGGTTTAAGGTTGTAGGTTTTAAGGATTAAGGTTTAGGGTTAATGGTTTAGGGTTTTAGGGTTTAGGGTTTAAGGTTTAGGGTTTATTGTTTAGGATTTAGGGTTTTAAGACATAGATTTTAGGGCTTAGGGTTGTAGGTTTAGGGTTGAGTTTAGGGTTGGGGTTTTTTTTACTTTTTTTTTATTAGGTTTAGGTTTACTTATTTTTTGTTGATTTGAGTTTATTTTATTTTTATTTTTATTCAAGTTTATTTTTATTTAGTTTAGTTTATTTATTTTAGTTTAAGTTTTTTGTTTTATTTTATTTTTTAGGTTTAGGTTTTAACTTTGGGTTTATTTTTGTTAAGTTTTATTTTTTATTTTATTATAACCACCACCCAAGACCTCCATACCCATGGCGGTTGATCTCCCACCACCTCGATAACTTAGCCTCGAGCCTCCCTTGGGATCTAGACTTCGGCTGGTTGATGATGATGTTCTCACAGGTTACGCCCATTCTTAGGGTTTAGTTTTAGGTTTAGATTTATTTGGTTTTAGGGTTTAGGTTTATCTTTAAATTTATTTAGTTACTTTAGGTTTAGATTTAGGGTTTGGGGTTTAGGGTATATGGTTTAGGGTTATGATTTAGGGAGTAGGGTTTAGGGTGTATGGTTTAGGGTTTAAGGTTTAGGGTTTAGGGTTTATGCTTTTAGGGTTTAAGTTTTAGGATTAGGGTTTAGAAGGTTTAGGATTAGTGTTTAGGGTTTAAGGTTCAAGGTTTTTTTTTAAATAAGTAAACCGGTAGGTTTAGGTTTATTTAGTTAATATATTTTAAGTTCTATTTATTTAATTTTATTTTATTTTTTATTTTTATTTACGTTTATCTTTATTTTTATTTAGTTTAGTTTAATTATTTTAGGTTTACTTATTTTAGTTTAGTTTTTTATTTTAGTTTATTTTTTAGTTTTAGGTTTAAGTTTAGGTTTATTTTTTAGTTGAGTTTTTTTTCTTTTATTTTTTAGGTTTATGGTTTATTTTTTATTTTTAGGTTTAGGTTTAGGTTTTTATTTTATTTTTTTAGGCTTAGGTTTTATGTTTTTATTTTAGGTTTATTTCTATGTTTTATTTTTTAATATAGGTTTAGGTTTTTTTCCAGTTTATTTTATTTTATTTAGTTAAGGTTTAGGTTAAGGTTTAGTTTATTTTAGGTTTAGGTTTAGGTTTCATTTATTTTAGTTTAGGTTTAGGTTTATTGTATTTTGTTTATTTATTTCTAATTTAGGCTTAGGTTTTTTTTTAGATTAGAATTTAGGTTTTTTTTAATTTATTTTTAAGTTTTATTTTTAGGTTCATTTTTTAGGTTTAGGTTTTCATTTAGTTTTTATTTTATTCCATTCTATATTTATTTTATTTTTATTTTATGTTTAGTTTTTATTTTATTAAGGTTTTTTATTCTTAAGTTTATTTTATTTTTTTTATATAGTTTAGTTTTTCTTCATTTAATTTTACTTTAGTTTTATTTTTAATTTAATTTTATTTTTAGGTTTAAGTTTTGGTTTTGGTTTAGGTTTTAATATTATTTTTATTTTATTTTATTTAGGTTTAGGTTTATTTATTTATTTTATTTTTAGGTTTTATTTAATTTAGGTTTAGGTTTTTAAGTCATTAGGGTTTAGGGTTTAGCATTTTAAGGTTTAGGGCTTTAGAGTTTAGGGTTTAGGGTTTGAGTTTAGGGTTTAAAGTTTATAGTTTAGTGTTTAGGCTTTACGATTTGAGATTTTTAGGGTTTAGGGTTTAGGGTTTAGGGTTTAGGGTGTAGGGTTTAAGGTTTAGGGCTTAGGGTTTAGGGTTTAGGTTTAGGGTTTAGGGTTATATTTAGGTTTTAGGATTTAGGGTTGTATGTTTAGGGTTTAGGGTTAGTTTTAAGGTTTAGGGTTTAGGATTTAGGGTTTTGGGTTTAGGGTTTATGGTTTAGGGTTTTTTTATAAATTAATTAGTTAGGTTTATTTAGTTTATTTAGTTTTCTTCTTTATTTTTAACTATTTTATTTTATTTTATCTAGTTTGGTTTATTATTTTTGGTTTATTTATTTTAGTTTAGGTTTTTTATTTTAGTTTATTTTTTAGGTTTAGGTTTAGGTTTATGTTTATTTTTTAGTTTAGTTTTATTTTTTATTTATTTTATTAGGTTTAGGTTTTAGTTTTTATTTTTAGGTTTAGCTTTAAGTTTAGGTTTATTTTTAGTATATTTTATTTTATTTAGTTTATGGTTTATTTTTAGTTTATTTTAGGTTTAAGTTTAGGTTTTATTTATTTTAGTTTAGCTTATTTTAGTTTAGATTTAGATTTATTTTATTTTATTTATTTTATGTTTAGGTTTTTTTTAGTTTAGGGTTTAGGTTTTTTTTTATTTATTTCTAAGTTTATTTTTTAGGTTTAGGTTTTATTTAGTTTTTATTTTTTATTTTAGGTTTACTTTATTTTTATTTTAGGTTTAGTTTCTATTTTTTTTAGGTTTTTTATTTTTAGGTTTATTTTATTTTTTTGGTTAAGTTTAGGTCTTTCTTTATTTTAGTTTAGTCTTTATTTTTTATTTTATTTTATTTTAGGTTTAGGTTTTAGTTTAGGTTTTTATTTTATTTTATTTTATTTTATTTAGGTTTAGGTTTTTTATATATTTAATTTTTAGGTTTTATTTAGTTTTGGTTTAGGTGTTTAAGTTTTTTGGGTTTAGGGTTTAGGGTTTAGGGTTTATGGTTTAGGGTTTTGGGTTTACGGTTTAGTGTTTAGTCTTTGGGGTTTAGGGTTTTTAGGGTTTAAGGTTAGTTTAGGGTTTAAGTTTTAGTGTTAGCTTAGGGTTTAGGGTTAGTTTTGGGTTTAAACTTTAGCTTTAGGGTTTAGGGTTTAGGGTTTTAAGGTTTAGGGTTTAGGGATTAGGGTTTAGGGTTTAGGTTTAAGGTTAGGGTTTAGGGTTTAGGGTTTAGGGTTGTTGGTTTAGGGTTGTAGGTTTAGGATTTAGGGTTTAGGGTTAGTTTTAGTGTTTCGTGTTTAGGGTTTAGTATTTAGGGTTTAAGGTTTAGGGTTTAGGTTTTTTTTTTTTTTTGGTTTAGGGTTTAGGGTTTATGTTTTAGAGTTTAGGGTTTAGGTTTTAGGGTTCTAGGGTTTAAGGTTTACGGTTTAGGGTTTTAGGTTTGAGGTTTAGGTTTTAGATTTAAGTTTCAAGTTTAGTTTAAGGTTTATGGTTTTTAATAGAATAAATTCAGGTTTCAATATTTCTTCTTTCAATTTCATCAGCAAATAACACACCAAGTTTTCTAAGACATAGATAAAAAAAACACGCATTGAGCAAATCAAAACCCTAGATAACTTTATGTCTCATGTCATAGTTCCATTTAGATGGAATCAATTGTTCTTAGTTCTCGGTTCCCATTAGAACTAACTTTCTCGGTGGCGGGATCCATCATATTCTTTGATCTCTCCTCAGCCACCACCTTAGTTGCTCCTCCCTCCTCCATAACACTTAACCACCACCTCCATATCCTTGACATCTTTGGATCCCCACCACCACTATGCCTCGCCTTTTTATCTAGACTAAGCTTTGGTTGGCTTGATGTTCTGGTCAAGGTTTAACCATTCTTAGGGTTTAGGTTTTTTGTTTAGGTTTATTAGGTTTTAGGGTTTAGGTTTATTTTTTATTTATTTATTACTTTAGTTTAGTTTTTTTTTTAGGCTTTGGGGTTTAGAGTTTAGGGTTTAGGGTTTGGGGTTAGGGTTAGGGTTTAGGGTTTAGGGTTTGGGGTTTTAGGGTTTATGTTTTTAGGGTTTAGGGTTTAGGGTTTAGGGTTTAGGGTTTAGGTTTTAGTTTAGGTTTCCTAGGTTGTTAGTTATTTTAGTTTATGTTTTAAGTTTAGTTTTTCTCTTTTTTCTTTTTATTTTATTTCTGACTTTATAAAACCAAGTAACACCAAGTTTACTAAGACACGACAACATAGATAAAAAATGAGCATGCATAGAGCAAATCAAAAACCCTAGATAATTAGAACTGCCTCTACTGTAAGGACACAGTTTTGTAAGCAGTAGATCAGATCGGCCATTCTTCAATTTTCCAAATTCCCATCAGAATCACCCAGGCCTCTCGAATAGCAGTTTCCACAATCAAATCCTCGATCTCACCCTCCACCACCCGCATGGCTATAACCTCTATCGGACCACCCGCCTCCATAACCATCATCGCCCAACCACACCTCCATATTCACCAAGACCTCTATATCCCCACCACCATCTGATAATCCGCCTCCGCTTCCACCACCGATCTGGGATCGCGTCTATTTGATGGTGATGTTCCTGTCGTTAAGGTTCTGCCCATTCTTAGGGTTTAAGTTTAGTTTTAGGTTAATTAGGTTTTAGGGATTATTTTAATTTATTTAGTTACTTTAAGTTAAGGTTTAGGGTTTGGGCTTAAGGGTTTAGGGTTTCGGGTTTAGGGTTAATTTAAGGTTTAGGATTTAGGGTTAGTTTTATTATTTAGAGTTTAGGGTTTAGGTGTTTTTTTTTTTAAATTAAGTAAACCGGTACATTTAGGTTCATTTAATTTATTTAGTTTATTTTTAATTTATTTTAGTTTATTTTATTTTATTTTTATTTAGGTTTATTTTATATTTTTATTTATTTTAGTTTATTTATTTTAGGTTTATTTATTTTAGTTTAGGTTTTTTTTATTTTTGTTTATTTTTTAGGTTTATGTTTAGGTTTATGTTTTGTTTAGTTTAGTTTTAATTTTATTTTAATTTTTAGGTTTATGTTTTATTTTTTATTTTTAGGTTTAGGTTTAGGTTTTTATTTTATTTCTTTAGGTTTAGATTTTAGGTTTTTATTTTAGGTTTATTTTTAAGTTTTTTTTTAGTTTATGTTTAGTTTTAGTTTTAGTTAATTTTATTTTATTTAGTTTAAGGTTTAGGTTTAATTTATTTTAGGTTTAAGATTAGGTTTTATTTATTTTAGTTTAGTTTATTTTAGTTTTGGTTTATGTTTATGTTTATTTTGTTTATTTTAGGTTTAGGTTTTTTTTTAGTTTAGGGTTTAGGTTTTATTTTTTTATTTATTTTAGGTTTATTTTTTAGGTTTAGGTTTTATTTAGTTTTTATTTTATTTAGGATTTTGTGCCACCATCTTTCAAGATCTTTGATGGCAGTGGGAACCCGTAATAACACATTGCATATTTTGAGTTGTTGAACACCTGGCAACGCACTCCACTCTCGCATTTTGTTAGTAGTCGTCGTGTTGCATTTGATTGGTACGTGAATCGACGAATGGATTGGTGAAGACTTTGTCGAGTTGGAGCACCTCTTCATCAAGAGGTTTGTTGGAGCTCAGAGGGTGATAGAAGTTACCTGATTGTAGACAAACAGAAACTCAACGAGTCCCTTATTGATTATATTCTTAGGTGGTGCAACCTGTGCATGAAATGCGAACCACAGCTGTCTGAATAGCATGACATTGTGATTCTTCTCAAGAATATCCATGGCTCGGTTGCCTTCATGCTTAAGGGTTTTACCATCAAAACATTCGAGAAATTAATCAACAAGTCAGCTAGCCTACAAGAAGCTCCCTTTCTAGAGTATCAGGCCCAAGCCAGAAGGTGTTTGAGGAGAATCAGGACGGTCATTGGAGGGAAGCATCCAGAGTTCTATGAGAGACTACGAAGCTTAGCCTTCCTTTGCCACCTCCTCTTCCACCACCTAAGCCATTATACCGGCCACCACAGTCATCAAAATGACCATTTCCACCACCTCGAACCTACTCAAGAGTGGTATTCATATCTCACCGTGTAGCTAGTTTCCACCTAATCTTGTCGATAGATTGAATAAGCAATATTCATTCAAGAGAGAGGTAGTTAGGAAAATCTTTAAGAATCTCTTAAAGAAACATGACTTTTAGTTACCAAAGCCTAAGAGGCTAGAGGAAGTGGGAAAGAGCAATGATCCTAGCTATTTTCTCTACCACCGCTTGTTAGGCCATGTCTTAGAGGATTGTATTTCTGTTAAGGACTATCTTGAGTGCAGCTACAAGTTGGGAGCCATAGTTATCTCTAAGGAATACTTATTAGAATAACCATCCAGTTCTGTTAGAGTAATCCTTGGGGATACTTGCAATCCTCTTAAGACCAAAGAAGGTTAGGATATCTCCCTATCCCGAACCTCTGAGAAGGTCATTTCTAAGATCAGGAAGCTTTCATTGCAGGTGCCTGAGGTAGCTCAAACTTCCAATACCAAGGAAGGTTTGCTAGTTGCAAAGGACAACTCGAGGAGGGTGACAACCCAACAATAGCAGTAGTTCATCATACTTGCCCGAGATAGTCCAGTAACGCAGCCACCGTCTGAGTCCAATACTCCCTCCACCATTGCAGCTACCCCTTCTTCTGCTAGATCCTCTTCTACCGATAAAAGCGTTGTATATGTGGGTAAGGGCACTAAATCCCTTACTCCACTTTCTTTACTTGATTTCTATCATGTACCTCCACCTAATTCTACTTATATATTATCTACTTCTGATGCTCTTGATTTTATTTTCATTGAAAGCTCTCCGCATCTAAATAAAAATAATAGCTCTAGTAGTTTGGTCCTTTCTTTTCTAATTCAGAGTCAGACTATCCTTCTCTGAATCAATCAGGTAAACCTCTTGAGATTGACATGGAGTCAACTGACTTTGAGGATCCCATAGGAGAAGCTATGGTACCCATGAGAAGGTAGAACTTTGAATAATCATTCCAAGAAGTCAGAAGTCAACCTAAGGCAAAGTTCTACCTCCTTGGGTAGCACCTCAAGATAAGGGTAAGCAAGTCATTGATTCCAGTGAGTAGATAGCCCCTTCATAGGATGCTCCACCCATGGATATGCTTGTGGAGGACCAAACTAGAGTTTATTATAATGTCCTAGCTCACCTTATAAAGTTTCCAGCTAAGATAAGCATATATGACACCCTTGTCTTATCCAAAGAGATGAGGGAATCTCTACTCAAGGCCTTACATGATCTAGAGATATGCTTAGTGACCGCTACTAAAGAGGAGGCATGCCACCAAGGACATCTTTACATTGTGATGAAGACTTACTCCTAGGGATGACCAAGCACAACCTCTTTACATTATAGTGGATGTTGGAAGATACTATCCAGTTTTGGTTGACCTAGTGTATCACAACCGCTCTTTAATTAATAGATGCAAAATCTTTTTAAATTTTATTTCATTTTAGATAGATCATTTTATAGAGGCTTTAGGATTTCTTTAAAATGCATGATGAAATAGGTTATGGGTCAAATTAGCTAGAAGAAAGTGTTCTCCACCAGAAGGGATGCCCTCATAGGTCAAGCATTCCATTATCATGCAAGGATGGAGATCCTTCTTGTTCAAGAGAAAGAATATGCATGCATTATGTGAAACCTACAACCATACTACTAAGGGGTTGCTAAATCTTTTAATTATCTTATTTCTCTTAGGCTTTATGATGAGGTTATGAGTTGTTTAAAATTTAGTTATGAGTGATTAGTTGGGTAGAAAAGTTATTTTTATCCTACGAGCCTAATCGTATCCAAACCACACAATAATGCATCAATCATTTAAAAAACTATGAAAAGCATGCCGTCCTAATGCATAATGTAAACATAACATCAAATAATTATATAAAATATCGTAAAAGAATAAAAGGTCGATTTGCTACCACCATACAACTTCAAGAGAAAAGATAGGTGAAGCTCTACCCTTATACAACCTGGAATATGAAAGAATAATTATAATTGTATTAAATGCAATGGGGGTCTTCTTTCTTCATATCTCCATTTTGATTTGGTTCCTTCTTTGATTTGGATGGTGCTTGCTTCAAAGGTATCACAGGGCACCCCAGGACCAAGCCTTCTAGCCACTGCTCATCATATTCTCCCATAGCACTAATCCTAATTCCTATTGCAAAACTACATTTTTGTGGGAAAAATAAATCTAACTACACCTAAAAAAATAGAGGTTAGCTAAGTACACATATAATCCAAAGCAGTTGTATTTATAATTTAGACTTAGCACCCTACACATGGGTAATTAAGCCCACCTATCCTAACTTGGATTATGCTTAAAGATTTAAGCAACATGTAAAAATAGCATTCATATTTATTTTTAAGTAACCCTTAAGCATAATCCCCTACAGAAAACATGATTAGCCTAATATTGGTCTATCATCCAATCTATGAAGCATACACCCTAACATCCAATCTAAAATATTACATCATAAAACAAAAATATACATCACATCATACATCGTCCTAACTTAGAGCTTGAAGTGGTGACTTAATTCTAATGTATGTATTAAGGCTTGTGTGGTAAGTCTTGTTAGGCATTAGTGTTGTATTTTCTAAGTGTAGAAGGATTCAATTTAACATGAAAGGTTGATTTCACTTGAAGTAGTTTAATTGATTTGAGAATTGTTATTTGTATTTTCTTTTGTTTCATTTTATTACACTTCGCAACTAAGTGTTATAAAGAGTGGAAAAGAGGATTTCCCTCTTTCATCCTTACCTTAAGTCACTTTCTAAAGTATATTAATTTTATTTAGTTCTCTTTAATGAATGGCTTATTAAATGATTTAATTAATCATAAGTTTAGATTCACCTTATTTAATCCTATTCAAAATGAAAGGCATCTTAAGATTAATTTAGTTAAATTACTACTACATTACATATATTAAATCATTCCTTTCCATCACATGTAACATGTATATGATTTAATCCTAACTGTAAATATATTTAGTACACTTAAATGATGAATGTATGTGTATGTTTAGAATTTATATTTTATTTGATTGAATCATTTAAACATATTAATTTAAAACTTTATCCAAATTCTTATACAAAAGACAAAAGTATGAAATTAAATAGGCATGTACCATTAATAAACTAGGGAAGTGAGATAATCAAATGACCTCCTTGGAGCTAGCTAAATCCCATATTCTCGAGATGTCTAGACTATATACCCATTTGCATTCAAACATATGTAAATTCATATACATGAATATAGGAAGTAAGCTCTAAATCATATGGCTAATTAATTCAACCACCAAGTCCATTTTAATGTAAAATGAGATTTTCATTCACTAATCAGATATACATATACATGTACAAAGATATAGGCAAGTACATGTCATTTTTAAATAAGGGAAGTGAGATAATCAAATGACCTCCTTGGGGCTAAATAAAGCCTCGTATTCTTGGGATGTCTAGACTGTATACTTGCTTTCTTGGACACACATGGATATATGCACAAATGAGGGAAATAAAATCATGCAAAGATTGTGTATTTTCTTTGATTGAATCATTTATATATATGAATTAAAGCTTTATCCAAATTCTAATGTTGAAATACATAAGATTGAAATCAAATGGGTATGTACCATTGTTAAACTAGGGAAGTGAGGTAATCAAATGACCTCCTTGGGGCTACCTAAAGCCTTGAGTTCTCAGTATATCTAGGCTATATACCCATTACCATTGAATCTTATATAAATCAACACATGAATAGAGGAAAGAGAACTCAACCTTGATACACTTAAGCCATAAGCACAAGCATTTCTTATGTATTTATAACTAGCATCATAACACATATTATTATTCATTTATAAGCATTTGAAAAGTACATTTGGATTTAATAGTGATAATAGCCACACATATATTCAATTAAATCAACACATGGAAGCTTATATAAAAGAAATCCATTTTATTTTACTTGATTTTGAAAAGATGGATGCATGAATTCAAATGACATACCAAATTTGAAGTGATTGGAAAGAGGCAATCAAATATAAACATGTGGTTCATTCAACCAAATTCTTAAGGACAATCAATTCAAATAAGATTATTTAAAGTAAACTAAAGCTTCTTTATTAATTAAGTTTTGGATTTGATTTTATTTAAAGAGGAGAATAGAAATCATCACTTGTTATCTTAAATCCATTCCCACATTTATGATTTGATTTAAATTAAGGAAAGGTAATTAAGTTTATTTTATGGGTTAATTAAGTTGAAGCCTTAATTAGATGAATTAATTATCCTTACCTATGCAACCTTAAAGTAATTAACTTAATAATTATGAGCCAACATGATATGCAAGGAAAATAAATTTGCAATGATCCTAGGAAATAAAAGGGGCCTAATGCAATTGGTTCATGATTAATAGTTAATTAAATTAAGGGACTTAATTAATTACTCTTATGGTTTTCCAACACATGTGAACTAACCATAATTTTATTAAAGTCCTTTGGGTTATTAAAGACATAATGATCTACCCCATGATTTAATTAATTTAGGTCTCGTGTGATTATGATTTTAATTTGATTAAGTGATTTAATTAATTAGTTAAATATTAATTTCATTTTTAAAAGGGTGAAATGAACTTGGGAAAGGAGTCCCAACCCTATCGTCATTTTACTATTGAACAATGATTAATAAACTTAAATAACCAATTTGTTACTGTTCATGAGATTAATTAATAATTAATTAACTTAAAAGAGTTGTTAAGGTTTAATTAGTTAATTTATGTAATTAAGTGAGCAATAAATCCCAAGAAAATTATGGGAGGCAAAGGTCATCCCATTAAATTAACCCACAAAATTTAGGATTAATTGCTTAAGTAATTAAGGAGTAATTAAGCTAATAAATTTTATAATTAAACCTTAATTAAACCTAAATTACTATTCAAAATTATTTAAGGTCATTTTTAATTAATTATCTTATGAAATACATTTAAAATGAGTATTTATTTGCATTTTTTTTAATTTCTCTATGATTGTTTATGATTTTTTTAAAAGTTTAAAAATGATTAATTAAGATTAAAGCCTACCTTGTTTACATGGCGCATATGCTATGCACGCTTTCCAGATGGTGATTGGCTACTTAAAATGTATCACTCGCTGCGGATCGAAAGCACTTTCTCGTTCATCGTTTGATCTAAGATCTGATGGCTACGATTAATCCCATAGCTTAATAGGATTAAATTAAATCGATCTAGTGGATCTAATCATAATCATCCATTCTGATCACGTAGAATAGATGGTGTGTGATCTAACGCCACGTGAGTGAGGGACAATGAAGTTGCATTTTATTAAGCTTACTCAAGCTCAGATCAACTCTAAAAGGATCCCACACCTTCATAACATTGATCATATGGGATCCAATGGTCAAGATCACACAAGATGCAAGTTTTCTTAAAAAAGCATCAACCCATTTTTGCCTAAAGATCAATTTTGGAAGCACACCTCATAGGAGCTCAAGACCAACGGCTCGAATGATTAAGGAAGCTTCATCTAATGGAGATGAAGCCCTATTGAGCAGCAATTGGATCAATTCCTCAACATTCGTGAAGGCCACAAATCAACAATTTGGAGCTCAACTTTGATCGAAGTCCCACCTTCGTTGCTCAAGAAGCTTGGGAGATGATTCGTTCTTGCTCGATGAGGCTTAGGGAAGGTGCGTACAAAGTTAATTTGAGTTTGATGAAGAAATGGGGAAGTTAGGTTGAAAATGGGAGTGTCCTATTTTGAGACAGATGAGAATAGCATTTTTTGATTGAGGAACAAGCTTGGGAGCTTAAGGAATGGCTCTAGCAAGTCTTCTTGGGTACCTAGGGCTCTAAGGAATGATTTTTGTGTGTCTTTGAATGGAAACGAGGGGGTGCATACCCCCTTCATTTTGACCAGACATTAATAATTAATAAACTTAAATAAACTTGAATACAAGGAAAATGTATAGATCTGCGTGTTAAAGCAAGGGTTCACATTATGGATGCAAAGAAGTTAGTCCATGAAACTAGAATTAGGATCTTGGAATATAGGTTTTAGGTAAATTAATGGAATTAATAGATATTATGGTTCATAGAAAGATAAATATTTTATGTGTTCAAGAAACTAAATGGGTTGGGGAGAAGGCTAAGGAGATTGATAGTTTAGGTTTTAAACTTTGGTATTCGTAAAAGTCTAACTAGAAATGGTGTAGGTGTGATTATAGATAAAGTTTGAAGGATAATGTTATAAGTTAATAGATGTGGAGATAGAATTATAGCTTTAAAGATTATTGTTAATACTAAGATTATCAATGTTATAAGTGTCTATGCTCCTCAAGTAGGTTTGGAGGTAAGCTCAAAAAAAAAAATTTGGAATGAATTAGAGGTATTAATACAAAAGATACCTCTTGAAGAAAAAGTATTTATTGGGGAGATTTAAATGGACATGTTGGTAGAGTGGTAGAAGATTTTAAAGTATTCATGGTGGTTATGGATTTGGAGACTAATGAAGAAGGTAGGACTATATTAGATTTTGCCTTAGCTTATGATTTTGTAGTTGCTAATACTTTATTTAAGAAAAGAGATGAACATATTATTACTTATAAAATGGATCTAGTAAAACACGATTGATTATTTTTGATAAGAAAAAAATCGTTTAGATTGTAAAGATTGTAAGGTCATTCCAAGTGACATTTTAAGTACCCAACATCTAATTATTAGTTTTAGATTTTAAGATGAAAGGTTGTAAGAGAAAAATAAACTTAATTATTATCCTAGATTAGATGGGGACACTTAAAGAACACAAATAAAAAATATTTTAAGAGCAAGCTACAAGAAATTAAAGTTTAGGATGTTCATAAGGAAGCTAACAAAAAAAGTATCAAGTGCTATTAAACAAGTTAAAGATGTGCTTGGAGAATCAAAAGGAAAAGCTTCTTTTAATAAGAATAGTTGGTGGAGTCGAGTGTGCAAGAAAAGATAAGAAATAAGAAGCATTATTATAAAACTTGGTTTAGATGTAAAATGAGAATTGGGAAAGATATAAAATGGCCTGTAGAGATTCTAAGAAAGTAATATATGATGCAAAAAAATTTAGCTTTTAGTGATTTATACAATAGATTAGATACCAAAGAAGGTGAAAGATGTATGTATAAGTTAGCCAACCAAAGAGATAGGAGAAGTAAAGACATAGTTCAAGTGAGAGTATTAAGGATGAAAATAATAAAGTGCTTTTCTTAGAAAAGATATTGAAAATAGGTGGATGAGGTATTTTAATAAACTTTTCAATGAAGGATCTGAAAGTACGATTGATTTTAGCAACCTTAATACTAAACAAAATAGAATTTCATTTTATCATCGTATTAGTAAATGAAGTTAGTGAAGCTTTAAAGAAAATGAAATGTGGAAAAGCAAGTAGACCGGATAATATTCCAATAAAGTGTGGAAATGTTTAGAGATCAAGGAATTTCTTGGCTTACAAATCTTTTAATGTTATTTTAAAGACTAAAAGATGCCGATGAGTGGAGAAAGAGTTTGTTGGTTCTATATTTAAGAATAAAGGTGATGCACAAGAGTGCAAATTATAGGAATTAAGTTAATGTGCCATACATTAAAATTATGGGAGAGAGTAATTAAGCAGTTACGATGTGATACTAAGTTTCTCACAATCTTTGGTTTCATGCCGTAGATCTACTATGGATGCTATACATTTGTTAAGAGGTTTGATGGAGAAGCATAGAGAAAATAAAAGGATCTACATATGATATTTATTGATGAGAAAGCTTATGATAAAGTCTCAAGAGATGTTCTTTGGAGAGTTCTAGAATAGAAAGAAGTTAATATTGGTTATATTCAAGTCATTAAGGATATGTATACTAGAGTGCACTTGTGTCCAAACACAAGAAGGATTAACAAACTATTTTCCTATTTCATTGGATTACATCAAGGATCAACATTAAGCCCTTATCTTTTACTTTAGTTATGGATGTTCTAGGGCATTTACAAGAAGATGTACCTTGGTGTATGCTTTTTTTGATGACATTCTTCTTGTTGATAAGACTAGAGAGGAGTCCAACGAAACTTGAATTATGGAGGTCAACTTTAGAGTCTAAAGGTTCTAAGATCTAAGACAATATATGGAGTGTAATTTTAGTTGTAGAAGTTTTAGTGATAGTGTTGTGACTTTAGGTGATCAAGTCATTAATAAGAGTGAGCATTGATATTTAGGCTATTGTTCAAAATGATGGTGAAATAGATGGAGATATTATTAGTAGAATTCAAGTTGGATGGTTGAAGTGGAGGAATGCAACCTATTATGAAAGAAAAGTTCCACTTAAACTTAAGGGAAAATTTTATAAGATGGTGGTAAGACCTACAATGACTTATGGTGTCCAATAAAAAAGAGAAACATAAGACTAAGTTAAGTGTTAATAATGAGGATGCTCAGTGGATGAGTGGCTTTACCCTAGAGATAGAATGCAAAATGAGTAGGAAAAAGTTGGAGTAGCTTAATAGGTAGATAAGATTAAGAATGCCTTAGATGGTTTACATACAGCGCCAATCCATGACCATTAGAGTAGATGCATTAGATTTGCCTTATGTTAAGAAAGGTAGAGGTAGACCAAAAAAGACTTGGTTAAGATGTATAAAAATGATCTTATATACTTGAAAAATGAGAATTTGACACATAATAGGACACAATGGAGACGAAGGATTCATGTAGCCGAACCCACCTAGTGGGATTAAGGCTTGTTGTTGTTGTTGTTGTTGTTGTTGTTGTCATGGGATTAATTAATCATTAATTAACTTAAAAGAGTTGTTAAGGTTTAATTACTTAATTTTAGTAATTAAGTGAGCAATAAATTCTAAGAAAAATCATGGGAGGAGAGATCATCCCATTAAATTATTAACCCACAAAATTTGGGACACAATTGCTCATGAGTAATTATTAATAAATTTTGTAATTAAACTTTAATTTCAAAATTAGTTAAGATCATTTTAATTAATTCTCCTATGAAATACATTTAAAATGAGTATTTATTTGCATTTTTTTATTTCTCTATGATTTTTATGATTTTAGAAGTTTAAGCCATTAAAAATGATTAATTAAGCTAATTAAAGCCTAATCTTTACGCCATGTGGCATGCGACAGATGCTTTCCACGTGGCATTGGATTGGCTACTTAAAATGTATCCGACTCAGTGCATTCATGGTGGCGGTAGACACACTTTCTCATCCATCGTCTGATCTAAGATCTGATGGCTATGATTAATCCCATAGCTTAATAGGATTAAATCAGATTGATCTAGTGGATCTAATCATGATCGTCCATTTTGATCACGTGGAATAGATGGTGTGTGATCTAACATCATGTGAGTGAGGGAGAATGAAGTCTGTCCACCATTGCTCACTTGATCTGAGCTTACTCAAGCTGATCAACTCTAAAAGGATCCCACCTTCATAACATTGATCGAGGGATCCAATGGTCAAGATCACATGAGATGCAAGTTTTCTTCAAAAGCTCAACCCATTTTTGCCTAAAGATCGCTTTGGAAGCACCTCACCGAGCTCAAGACGATTAAATGATTGAGGAAGCTTCATCTAATGGAGATGAAGCCTTGAATTGGATCGTTTCCTCAATGTTCACTCAGAAGGCCATAAATCAATAATTTGGAGCTCGACTTTGATCAAAGTCCCACCTTCATTGCTCAAGAAGCTTGGGAGATGATTTGTTCTTGCTCGATGAGGCTTAGGGAAGGTGCGTGCAAAGTTAATTTGAGTTTGATGAAGAAATGGGGAAGTTAGGTCAAAAATGGGAGTGTCCTATTTTGAGATGGATGAGAATAGCATTTTTTGATTGAGGAACAAGCTTGGGAGCTTAGGAATGGCTCGACTCTTCTTGGGTACCTAGGCTCTGAGGAATGATTTTTGTGTCTTTGAGTGGAAATGAGGGTGTATACCCCTTCATTTTGACATTGGGATCGGGTTTGGCTTTCTAGGCCATCCACCATCTCGTGTGGAGTCGGGGGGTAGGAGAGAGTGAGTCGCTTGGTTGGTTGAAGTGTGGAGGTGCCAAGGAGAATCATGGGTGTCCTATGGGTTTCAAATGCTCTAATGGGGAGGGTGAGTTTATTTCACCCCATGGGTCATACCCAACCACCCTCGGGTTGGCAACGTCCTAGTCCTAAGTGGACCATTAGAGTACCAAGTGGCCAAGGAATGGAAATGACCACTTACATGGGTGATTTCATGTGATGCCCTTGACCCAAGGGTAGAATGATCATTTGGCATTGATTTGATTTGGCAGATTTGAAATGAGCCAAAAGTGGGTTAGCCCAAATTTCAAGTTAATTGATTTTAGTTTGGCTCAATTTGACTCATTTAGGTCAAATCAAATTGGGTCAAATGGTCAGTCAAGTTCATATGATCATTTGGGATATTTTGGTTCAATTGGTTTGGTTTAGTTTGGCTTAGATTTGATTTTTGAATTCATTGGGTCAAATGGGTTAAGTTGACCAATTTGACCAAATTGGCTTGGCAAGTTTAGTTGACCAATTGAAGATGATTGTAGGCTTTAGTTTCACTAATTTGGATTTGGTTTTGATTTAGGCCAACTTGAACCTTTAGGTCAATTTGCTAAGTAGGTCAATTGGTTCAATTGGGTCCAATCATGGCTTTGTCAAGTTCAACAATCAATTTGGAATGAACTTGAGCCATTGATTGCAATCAATTTTGTTTATATTTTGATTTGACCCAATTTTTTTTAGGTCAATTTGGGTCAACTTGGGTCAGGGCCAATTGGGTTGGTTTGACTCAATTGAAGGTCAAGTCATATTCAAATATTGATTTTGATTTGATATGAATCATTGGTTTCAAGGGATTTGGCTTAGGTAATTTGCTAGTTTGGGTTCATAAGGGGTTAAGTTGACTTGGTCAAATGACCAAGTTGACTTGGTTTGACCTACTTGTGATAATTGATCAACCTAGGGTGATCAACAATCATGATGGAGGTTTTGATGGGCTTGGTTCAATCCATTTGGGTAGGATTAAAACTAGGCTCAAATAGTCAAATTGGCCACTTTGGGTCAAGTGGACCAATTTAGTTGTTTAATTTTGGGTTGAGTTTGAGTTGAGTTTATATATGGATTTGGGATTGATATATAAATTCAATTGTAATTGGCTTGGGTTCAAATGAGTTTCGGTTCATTTGAACATTTCAAGTCAAAAGGGTTAAGTTGGGTTTGACTTGAGTTGATTTTGGTTTGGCTTGATGATTGTAGATTTCATTTATATTTGTGAATATGATTGAAGGTATGATTGATTCATGAGAAAATCAATTGAATTTGGGTTTTGGAATGAAGGAATTTGGCTAAGTCCATGGAGTTGGGTCATGTGGCTTAGGTTTGGATTTTGATTTGTTTGATTTAATTTAAATGTATATTTCATTTAAATTTGTGAAGATGATTGAAAATATGATTTGATTTATTGAGAAAATCAATTGAGTTTGACTTGATTTAGATTAAGATTTGGCTAAGTCCATGGAGTCATATGGCTTAGAAGGGTTTTGATTTAATTTGATTTAGTTTGATTTAGTTTTGATCATTTGAATGTAGATTTGATTTATATTTGGGAAGATGATTGAAGATATAAATTTATTATGAGAAAATCAATTTATTTTGGATTTATTTGGATTAAGATTTGGCTAAGTCCATGGGATAGGTCATATGGCTTAGGAAGGGTTTCAAGTTTGGATTTGATCATGGTCTTCAATCATTTGGTTTTGGAATTTGGGTTTGGATTTGGATTTGAATTTGATGTTTTTGAGAAGGTGAACATCATGGATTTGGGTTTTAGTAGTGGATTATCCTAATCCCTAAGGCATAACCTAATCCTATGGTTAACCCTTCTAAGTATTTAGCTTAGGTTAAGTTTACCTAAATGTTAGAAGTATCCTATGACTAGGGAAGTCTTGGTCTAGAAGACTCCTAAGTCTAAAATTGGAAGATTGAATCGACTCCAAAAGTGAGGTCAATAGCTTTAGCTCCATAGTGTTGCCCTTGGAGATAGATGATTGGAAGTCAAGCCAAGTTTCACATAGACTTGGATACATCTTTCAATGCTTTGCTTGGGAGACCATGGATACATGAACAACATAGTTCCATCCTCTCTACATCAGTATGAAGTTTGAGAGGTGGTATCATCTACTATGTCAAAGGAGATCTCAAGCCATTTATAGTTCACAAGGTTTGATATATGAGGATTTTACTACCTCCCTCAAAATTAACAAGTCTATTCTCATGAACTTGGTCAAAGTTTAAAAATAAAAGAAAAAAGAAAAAGAAAATTAAAGAGAAAAATAAAAAGAAAAGAAAAGAGAAATTGAAAAATAAAATAAAAGGGAGTGTAAATAGACTTGGAAGAGGAAGTGGAGCATGAACATTAGATTCCACCCACGCCATTACTCCATATAAGGATGACCCACCTCCACTGTGTAGAGAAAGAGACCGTAGAGGCCCTAGGGGTGGAAAACCTCTTACACCCAATAGAAGATATATCCTAGCTACCTATTCATATATACTTAGAATCTAGTTCATAGGATGAGTCTTATATGGTTAGCACACCAAGCAAGCTCTTCTGAGTAGATTCTCTTGAGGTGACACTTGAGCAAGATAGTGATGAAGACCGAGCTCCAAAGAAAAGTATAAGTGTATCCAAGTCTATATGTGAAATAATTAGGCATCAGCTAGGAAACTTAGCTCTAACCCCACTTTCCTTTCAAAAAGCTAAGGTTTTGGTAGTTAAGGAAGCCCTAAGTCAACCATAGTGTGTGAAGACTGAAGGTTCTTTAGCATCATCCTCAAGTCAAGAAGTTGATGTAGAACTTGAGGAAGATTCATATAAAGATTTAATAAAATTACCTTTTGATTGGTGCTTGCCTTCTGTTCATAATTTAGCAAAGAAAGGGTTAATCCCACATACTAGATCAAAGCACAGGTTAAGACTACTTCAAAAGAATATGGAAGAATAAATGTAAAAGATCTCAATCAAGATTGAAACTAGATTCGACAAGGTCCACGATGATGATTATTGCTTAGTCATCACCAATCATTTGGAATCGATAGGTTCTTTTCAAATCACATTAACTCATATATGAGAGCTATGCACTTCGATGATCCATATGATTTTGAAGTTAAAGATGCACTAGAGTTCAAGAAGAGATCAAGTCAACCATCGATGAGCTCAAAGAAATCAACTTAGAAGTAAAGAAGATCCACACCGACATACACGCTTCTTTGATGAATGAAATTGAAACCAATGACTTAGTTATTGATTGAGTTTAAGGACTTTGCATGGAGTTATGAAGAGATTCTGATTGGCTCTACATAGCCATCCATAAAGTAATGAGCCTACTTCTAATCCTATCAAGCAAGCTCCTTGCACGTGAGTAGACATAGAACAATAGTCATGTCAAGAAATTGATCGATGCTAGCTTCATCCGAAGAAAAATACCCTATCTTAGCTGTTGTCCAATTAATAAAAAAGAATGGACAAATTCACATATGCCAAATTTTAGGATTTAAATAAGGCATGTCCAAAAGATGAATTTCCACTACCAATCCTGGAGTTGATGGTGGACATTGCCTCATCTCATGCAGTCTTCTCTTTCTTGGATGGCTCATCTGGATATAACCAAATAAAGATGTCCCCTAAAGATGAAAGAAATACTACTTTTGGAACCTCGATCAGAATCTATTGCTATAAGGTCATGCCTTTCTGCCTTAAAAATGTGGGTGCTACATACCGGGCTATGACTAATCTTCGACAAACTTATTCATCATAAAAAGTGCTCTCATGGTCAAAAGTAGAGAAAAGGAAGACCATCTCTTTGACTTGAGAGTAGTAATAGTTATAATTTAAACTCAAAATGAACCCCATGAAGTGTGCATTCAGAGTAGCTTTAGGGAAATTCCTTGGGTTTGTTGTCCGAGACTAGGGAACCAAAATCGATCTAGAAGATCAATATTCAAAGTGCCACCCCTAAATGTTTAACTCAACTTGATCATTCCAAGGGTGGTTTATCTAAGATGCATTATATCCAAATATATGGGAAGATGTCAAAGCACTTGTCAAAAAGGATGCCAAGTTCAAGTGGGATGATAAGTGTGAGCATGCCTTCAAAGACATCAAGCATTACCTGATGACATCGCTAGTTCCATCATGGTCATACCGCTCATACTTTACATGCATTAGATGACTCTTGGTGCTTTGTTGGCCCAAGCTAATGATAATGGGAAGAAAAATGCAGTCTACTGCCTTAGCCATCATCTAATCCCTACTGAGGCTAATTATCTACCCATTGAGAGGCATCACCTAGCTTTAATCTTTACATCCCAAAAGCTACAACACTACATGCTTCCTCATAAGGTGAACTTAATCTCTAGGATCAATCCACTATAGTATCTCATGACCGCCACACTATCTGCAAGCATGATGGTCCATGATCCTCTTAGCTTCAATACCTTCCTCTCTATGATGAAAAGGATAAGCTAGTAGATTTCTTAGCAGCACACACACTTCCTATTGACTCTTCACTTAATGATTATCTCCCTAATGAATAAATCATGAATTTAGAGGATATTAGCATTCCCCACTAAGGGATATACTTTGATGGTACAGCTTACCCTCAAAGAGGAGAAGAACCATAATCTATTACTCAAGGAAAGGTAGGGGTAGGAATAGTTCTCTTAACTCTAGATCACGATGTGATGTGATTCTCATATCATCTATCCAATCCTTGCACCAACAATGAAGCCAAATATGATGCTCTAATTTCCAGTCTGGAGTTAGCCATTACTCTAAGCATCTAGAACATCAATATCTTTGGGGGTTCTCAGCTAGTTATCAACCAAAACATTGGGTCCTATAAGGTTATAAAGCCCAAGCTGCATCACTACCACAAGTACACCATAGAGTTGTTGGCCCAAATCCCATAAGTTACCATTTATAAGATTCCACAAGGAGAGAATGTTGTAGTATTCTTTACAAGCTAAGGAGTTGGCATGTTCAAGGGATGAGTTCATATCAATAAAGGTCCAAAATAGACAAGTCTTATCCCTTATTTATATTGAACTCATCAAAAAGTACTCTGAAGGGAGGTTACGGAGTTAGATTTAGAGAGGCAACCATTCATGGATTACATAAATAAAGGTAAACTACCTCAAGAGAAGTCCCAAGCCTATGAGAGATGAGCAGAGCACTTTCCTACACTCTTGTGGATGGTGTCTTATATCGACTTTTGATCATATGTGGTTGTTTAGACAAGCATGAAATCGTAAGATGGTGACCAGGTACACTCGATTATGTGGAGATAACCAATCTTGTCTGAAGATGAAAGCCAAGATCAAGAGGCTATGATACTATTTATCATCGATGATCAAAGATTGCATGGATATGGCTAGGTGATGCCACCAACGTCAAATACACGGTATGGTCCTCCTCCAACCACCCAACATTTTACATCCTATATTGGCCTTATGGCCATTCGAGTGTTGGGGGTACCAACATAGTGGGTCTGCTTGATCATCTTTCTTTCAAGGTTCATTAGTTCATCTTAGTTGCTAGTGACTACTTTGCCAAATGGGTGAAGGAGAAACTAATTAGAGAGGTCACAGCTCTGCATGTGCTATAATTTTTTAGGAACCATATCGTACATAGGTTCATAGTGCCTCAAAAAATTATATCTGATAATGGTACTACATTCAAGAGCACTGAGATCAACAAATTTGCCCAGAGAGACAACATAGATTGGAGATATTCTCATCAACATACCTGGAAAATGGCTTAGTAGAAGCCAAAAAATCTCCCAAATACCAAAAGAAGACACTCGACAATGACAAAGTGGCATGAGCAATTAGTTGAAGCCTTATGGGCCTACCACCACATATAGAACTCAACTACTCTTTCTCCTTAGTGTATGGGTCCAAAGCCATTCTTCCATTAGAAGTCCAACCCCATCACTAAAGATAGCTATGGGTAGCAAGATCATAATAGAGCGTAATGCCAAGTTGGCTAGGCACACCAAAACTTTGAGTTGCACAAAGCTAAAATGATTCAAGCTCACAGGAAGTTGGTGCATCCTAGAGCTTTTCAAGTTGGAGAGCTTATTTTAGTTCTAAGGAGACCAATTGTTGCCCGTCGTAAGATGAGAGGCAAGTTTGAATCCTCTTGGGAAGGCCCTTGCCATAGAGAAGGCCTACCAAGAGGATTTTGCCTTATTAATCATAAGGGAGAGCCAATGCTTCCAATCAATGAGCTCTACCTAAAGAAATATTATAAGTCATGTTTAAAAATAATCATTATTAATAAAAATTTCATTTCAAATTCAATCTCTTCCATGTTGAAGGTATTCTTATTTGCAAATCCTCCATGATGTGTTTAGGGTAGGTGTAAGGAACCCAAGCGGCATCTTTTCCTTCATTGACATAATACAAACACAAACTAGACACAAACATATAAAATAAGCACATATATTTTTTATCTTGTGCTACTCTAGTTGAGATAATTCCCCAACACTCACTCAAGAGCTACTAGGTCGTGATGCTACCATGCTAGTGTGACTTCTCTTGTTTTAGAAGATGTAAGTCTACTACACTTTCCTCTTACCGCCACCATTGAAGAGCTCATTTATTTGGTAGGCCTTACTACATGGCAAGCTACCTCATGTTGGTTTCATTTAAGAGGATGTGAGTCTCTGCACTTTCATCTTGATTAGCTTTATGCATACTAGTATATTTGAGGTTTAGGATAAGTCCCCTAGTGGCTCCATCCCTCTTGACTGCTTCAAGTTAGGGTCCAGTCCTTTCTTGGGGATCCCCACTTAGTAGTCGCTATAGGTCAGATAACATCTAACCCGTCGATGACAGAATATCTTGATGATCAGTTTTGCTTGAAAAGTTGTAAGCCTACATTCTTTCTTTCTAGAAAAATCATTGCAGATCGATGGGCACCTTAGGTTGGTTGATTCTCACTATGCTGATAGATACACCACTCATGATGATGGATACACCTTAGGATTCACCACTCATGGTAGATGTAAGTCTGCTATGCTTTCTCCTTGAGTTTACCCATACACCTATAGGCTTTCTTTCTCCATGGCTCAAGATAAGGCCCCTAGCGCACCCCTATGGGCACTATATTTGGATCACATCCCCACACCATTTAGACACTACCGTTACAATGATTGAATAGTTCTCTTCCTAGAACCACCCCTATGGTTGGAGAGTCCATCCTATGGATTTGCATATTCTTCCTTGGTCCACTAAAACTGAGATAGGTAAAGGCCATATCCCTTCTGTGTGGTCCCTCACAACCAAGGTCCATGCAAATATATAAATAAAATATATATTCACTTGAGGATTAGAGGACTGCATCTTTTCCCAAGTATCCTATCTGGAAAGTGTCAACAAAACTCCCTATAGGAATTGTTTGACTACTCTTGAGTTGATATAAGTCCCTAATGGCATTCATTTAGTAGTCACCTCTTAGTCGGGTTCGATTTGTTGTGCTACCAATAGGTCACCCCAATGATTATTCCCTGCTTTAGAAGATGTAAGTCTGCTATGCCTTTTTCCTAGCATCCATTGCACAATCAAAGGAAACCCCTTATGTTGGCTAGCTCTACCCCATGACTAGTAGATCCTTTGGATTTGTAAATCAGATAGACAAGTCCAATATAGCCCCTCTCAATGGTCTATCACACACAAGCATGGTCCATAAATTAAATATTAAATTTGATCGAGCTCACATCCCCAACAGATATGCCTCAATTCAATTAAACTAAACCAAACAATAATATCAAATCACATGAAATTAAGATAAAATTAATCTGACTACTTTGTTGACATAAGTCCCCATTCAAGAGTCAGGGGTTTGATTTGTTGTGCATCCAATATGTCACCCCAGCATTGGTTCCTCACTTTAGAAGATGTAAGTTCACTACACCTTTTTCTTGGCACAGCTATTGTACAATGAATGGCAACCTCTTAGGTTGGCTAGCTCTACCCTGCAGCCGGTAGACTATCCCTTTGGATTTGTAAATTTAAGGTAGGTCAAGGTTGATATAGCCCCCTTCTCGGGTCCATCACACAAGGTCCATACATTAACTATTAAATTAAACCCAATGATTTTCCTAGTGGAGTTAAATCACACCTTCTCCCTAGTGGAGCCCCAAATCATATATAAACAAGTCAAGCAAATAAATCAAATTCAAAACCAACCTCTGGAACCAAATTAAACTAACTCTCAAGAGAGTCTAAATCAAATAAATCCAACCAAACTCTTATCCCAAACAGATACATCCCCAAATAAATATATGAAATCAAACTCAAATCCTAATCCCTAGCAAATTGCCCTAACCTACTTTCTTAGTGGATGGTTCATATACCCGATCCCCAATAGACTCGAGCCCATATCTCTAGTAGATATGCCTCCACATCACTAAAAAACAAATTAAAGTTAAAAATCTTAATCGGATTATAGATTCTTATCCCCAGTGGATCTTCTTTCCATAAATCATATAATCAAATCAAATTCAAACCTTATCCCCAGCATATTTTCTTCTTGTATGTAACTAGACCCCTCACATGTCATGTCCAATGCATGTATGATCCCTAGAGGATCTCCTCCATGTCCATCACATGGAATTCTCATAAAATCTTATTTCTTTTCTTATGCACACCTTTAATACTTCAACCAAAAGCTTATCAATGTGTTTGTTCAAATTACATCATCTTAACATTATAATCAAAATTTTATGATTTGTGATGGTGCAAGCTCAGACTAACTATACAATATTATGCTAAACATATTATAGTGAATTAACACACTTTATTATATTAAAATATATGATGTTATATTATAATTCATATTAATATAATATATTATCTAACATTACACCTCATTAGAATCACTTAAAATGAACAAATAACAAAATTTTCTCAAAATATGAATAATGTTCATTTTGGATGTAAAATTGTTGTTTTTCTATTAGAAATGGTACAAAATAGCATAATTTTGGTGGTGCTTCTTAGTGTGTGCCGTGAATTTGGCCAAAGTCTTCCATCTCAACCTTCAAATTAACATTTTTGTGAGTTTTGAACCAATGTATTATAAAAAAGTAAAACATACTAAAATGTACAATAACTTTTAGTAACACACCACCGCATTCATATATATGTGAAGTTATATTGTTATTACATTATATTTTAATATGCTTTCATATAATATATTATCTTACATTACACCTTAAAATGAATCACTTTAAGAAAAAATTTATAAAATTTGGTTGAAAATGAACATTTATTTTGGATGCAAAATTCTATTTTTGATTAAATGACACACCATAGCACACCCAATGATGTTCCCTAAATCTTACCTTAAATTTGGCCAAATCCCATCATCTCCTATAAATTAGTATTTTTATGAATTATACTAGTACAAACTCTACTACATCATACTATAACAAACTAAAATATGTTAAACTAATGCATGATGCTACACTATATTATGGAATTCTATATTATAATACACTATAACATATTATATTATATTATATTGCATATCACATCACAAGGGATTGCTTAAAATAAAAAATCATAAAATTAGTCTAAAGAATAAAAAACTATATATTTTAGTCGTATCACTTACATATTTTAAATTGAAACAATATATTATGATGCCATGATCTACCAATTATGAATTTGGTCAAATTCCATCATTTTAAAGTCTAAATCAACATTTTTATAAATAATGCTAGTGTAGGCTCGACTACATGATTGTAAAATACTAAAAGAATTTAAAATGCATAGAAAAATATATTATGATATATGATGCAATACAATGTTACAATATATAATATTAATTTTGAACATAAAATCTTACTTTTAGACTACAAGTGGCATATACACCTTGGTACTACAACCTAATTCCCACTTCAAATTTAACAAATTTCATTATCTTATTTATTAAATCAATATTTTATTATTTATAATAAAATAGACTATGGCACAATACCATAATATACTAAAACATTTTAAAACATCTTATAACATTCAAAAACACATCACTACATGCTCAAATACATGATGCTATTATACTATAATATATATGGTATTATAATATGATTTAAGGTTAGGGTTTGGGTATTCAAATCTCTAATAGTCAAGGGAAAGTCTCAAAGATAATTTATTTAGCTACCATAACTATTGGGGATTCATCATTCTTAGATCTACCCTAATGACATCTTTATTCAAGGCAGTTGGGTTTATGGTTAATGTTTGGGCTAGTTTAGGTTTAGGGTTTAGTAGTTTAGGGTTTAGATTTGTGGGGTTTAGGTTTAGGGTCAGTTTTAAAGTGGTTTTGTGGTAGGTTTAGGTTAGGGTTTATTATTTTAGGTTTAGGGTTTAGGGTAGGATTTAGGGTTTAGAGTTTATTTAAGTAGGGTTTAGTTAGTTTAGGGTTTAGGTTTTTAGGATTTAGGTTTTTAAGGTTTATGGTTTAGGTTTAGGTTTAAGGGTTTAAGTTTATTATGGTAGGTTTAGGGTTTAAGATTTTTAAAATTTTAATAGAAAAATTCTATTTTTCTTTTCTTTTCATCAACCAAGTAAAGTTTCTAAGACACAAAGAGATAAAAAATGAGCACCCATAGAGAATATAAAAAACCCTAGATAAGTAGAACTATCTCTACTATAAAGATATAATTTTGTAAGCAGTAGATCAGATCGATTGTTATTCAATTTCTCCAGTTCCTAAAAAACCACTCCTGCCTCTCAAGTAGTGGGATTTGCCATCATATCCCGAATCTTCCCCTCTACCACCACCACGGTTATAACCTCCATTGCTCCTCCCACATCCATAACCACCATTGTTTCGACCACCACCTCCATATCCACCAGCACCTCTAGATCCCCCACCACCACTATGATAACCGCTGCCTCAGCCTTCACCTCCACTGCCAGATCTAGATTGAGGCTAGTGGACAGTGATGTTCCTATCGTCAAGCTTTTATCCAATCTTAGGGTTTAGGGTTTAGGGTTAGTTTAGGGTTTACTATTTGGGTTTTAGGGTTTAGGGTTGTAGGTTTTATGGTTTAGGGTTTAGGGTTTAGGGTTTAGGGTTTAGGGTTTATGATATAGGTTTTAAGGTTTAGGTTTTTAGGATTTAGGGGTTTAGGGTTTAGATATAGGGCTTAAAGTTTAGGGTTTAGGGTTTAGGGTTTAGAGTTTAGGGTTTAGGTTTTAAGGTTTAAGGTTTAGGGTTGTAGGTTTAGGGTTTAGGGTTTAAGTTTTATTTTAGGGTTTAGGGTTTAGAGTTTAGAGTTTAGGATTTAAGGTTTTGGGTTATTTTCAAAATTAAGAAAATTGATAGGTTTAAGTTTACTTAGTTTATTAAGTTTATTTTTCATTTATTAGAGTTTATTTTATATTTTTTTAATTTAAGTTTCTTTTTTATTTTTTATTTAATTTAGTTTATTTATATTAGGTTTATTTATTTTAGTTTAGATTTTATCTTACCATTTTTTTAAGTTTAAGTTTATTTTAGTTGAGTTTTATTTTATTTTATTTTTTAGGTTTATGTTTTATTTTTATTTATTTAGGTTTAGGTTTTATTTTATTTTTTAGGTTTAGGTTTTGGTTTTATTTTAGGTTTAGTTTTAGGTTTTATTTTTTTTTTTATTTTGGGTTTAGGTTTATTTTTAGTTTATTTTATTTTATTTAGTTTAGGTTTAGGTTCAGGCTTAGTTTATTTAGGTTTAGGTTTAGGTTTTATTTATTTTAGTTTAGCTTATTTTAGTTTAGGTTTATGTTTATATTTTTTTTATTTTAGGTTTCAGTTTTTTTTTCAATTTTATTTTTAGATTTTTTTTTTTGGTTTAGGTTTTATTTAGTTTTTATTTTATTTTATTTTAGGTTTATTTTATTTTTAGTTTTTATTTTATTTAGGTTTTTTTCTTAGGTTTATATTATTTTTTTAGTTTATTTTATTTTGATTTTGATTTTATTTTATTTTATTTTTAGGTTTAAGTTTAGGTTTAGTTTAGGATTTTATTTTATTTATTTATTTTAAGTTACTTATGTTTAGGTTTTTTTTATTTATTTTATTTTTAGGTTTTATTTAGTTTAGGTTTAGGTTTCAAATTTTAGGGTTTAGGGTTTAGGTGTTTTAGGGTTTTAGGGTTAAGGTGTTGTGGTTTATGGTAGGTCAGGGTTTAGGGTTTTGGGTTTAGGGTAGGGTTTATGCTTTAGGCTTTAGAGTTTGAGGGTTTAGGGTTTAGGGTCAGGTATGGATAACCTAGTGTTAGGGTTAAAAGGTGGGTTTGGCTGGGGTTAATTTAGGGTTTAGGTTTAGGTTTAGGGTAGGGTAGTGGGGTATGGTTATGGCTCATGGAGTAGGGTTTAGGGTTTAGGGTTTGGAATTTAGGGCTTAGGGTTTAGGGTTAAATGTTTAGGGTTAGTTTAGGGTTTTTTAAGATTTAGGGTTATAGAGTTCTAGGTTTAGGGTTTAAGGTTGGTTTTAGGGTTTTTTATATTAAGCAAACAATAGGTAGTTTAGTTTATTATTTATTATTTATTTTTATTTTACTTTTTATTTTTATTTAGATTTATTTTTTTTCATTTAGTTTAGTTTATTTATTTTAGGCTTATTTATTTTAATTTAGGTTTTTTATTTTAGTTTATTTTTTAGGTTTAGGTCCAGGTTTATGTTTATTTTTTAGTTTAGTTTTATTTTTTTATTTTTTAGGTTTAGGTTAAAGTTCTTATTTAATTTTTTTTAGGTTTAGGTTTTAGGTTTTTATTTTTGGATTATTTTTAGGTTTTATTTTTCAATTTAGGTTTAGGTTTAATTTTAATTTATTTTATTTTATTTAGTTTAGGATTTAGGTTTAGGTTTAGTTTTATTTATTTTAGTTTAGTTTATTCTAGTTTACGTCTGAGTTTATTTTATTTTCTTTATTTTATGTTTAGGTTTTCTTTTAGTTTTGGGTTTAGCTTTTATTTTTTATTTCTTTTTAAGTTTTAGTTTTATGTTTATTTTTTGGGTTTAGGTATTTATTTAGTTTTTATTTGATTTTCTTTTAGGTTTATTTTATTTTTATTTTACTTTTAGTTTTTTTATTTAGGTTTTTTTTAGGTTTATTTTATTTTTTATTTTAATTTGGGTTTTTATTTATTTTATTTTAGTTTTGTTTTCTTTTTTATTATATTAAATTTTTACATTTAAGTTTAGGTTTAAGTTTAGGTTTTGGTTTAGGTTTTAGTTTATGTTTTTATTATATTTTATTTTTATATTTTATTTTGGTTTAGGTTTTTTATTTATTTTATTTTAGGTTTTATTTAGTTTATATTTAGGTTTTTAGGTTTTTAAGGTTTAGGATTTGGAGTTTAGGTTAGGGTTGGCCTTAGAGGGCCCAGGCCTGTGATTTAGTGCTCAGGATTTAGGCCTAGTGGTTTAGGATTTAGTGGAGGGTATGGAGGTTTAGGGCCTGGCTGCCCAGCTTTAGGGTGGCTCAGGGTTTATGTTTAGGGCCTAGTTAGGGCCATGGTCAGAGCCTGTGGCCTGGGGCCCAGGGTCAGGTTAAGTGGCCTACAGTCAGTTTTTGGAGGGGGGGTGGTTTAGGTGCAGGCTCAGGTCAGTTTAGTTGGGAGGGTTTAGGGTTTAGTGTCAAGATTTTGGGTTTAGTAACATCTTTGAAAACCCATATGTTTAGATTTATTTATTTTATTTTATATTTATTTTAGTTTATTAGATTTATTTTATTTTATTTAGGTTTATTTTAATTTATTTAGTTTTATTTTAGTTTAGGCTATTTATTTTAGTTTATTTTTTAGGTTTAGGTTTAGGTTTATGCTTATTTTTTAGTTTATTTTTTTTATTTTATTTTATTATTTTGCATTTTGGTTTGATTTCTTATTATTATGATTAGGTTTAGGTTTTTATTCTATTTTTTTGTTTAGGTTTTAGGTTTTTATTTAAGGCTTATTTTTAGGATTTATTTTTTAGTTTAGGTTTATGTTTACTTTTAGTTTTTTTATTTTATTTAGTTTAGGGTTTAGTTTTAGGTTTTGGATTTATTTATTTTAGTTTAGTTTATTTTAGTTTAGGTTCAGGTTTATTTTATTTTATTTATTTTAGGTTTAGGTTTTTTTTTTAGTTGAGGGTTTAGGTTTTATTTTTTAGGTTTAAGTTTTTAATTTATTTAGGTTTTTTTAGGTTTATTTATTTTTAATTTAGTTTAGGTTTTATTTATTTTATTTTAGTTTAGTTCTTATTTTTTATAATTTTATTATTTTTACATTTAGGTTTAAGTTTAGGTTTTAGTTTAGGTTTTATTTTATTTTATCTTATTAATTAATTTAGGTTTAGATTTTTTTATTTATTTTATTTTAGGTCTTATTTAGTTTAGTTTAGGTCCTTTAGGTTTTCAAGGCCCAGGTTTAGGGTCTGGGGTAGTGCCTGTTTAGGTTTTAGCCCAGGATTTTAGTGGCTCACCCATTTAGGTCAGGGTTTAGGATTTATAGTAGTGAGCCCCAGGGTTTAGGGCCCAGGTCAGCCTGTGTGGCCCAGGTTAAGTTTGGTGGCCCAGCTTTGTGGCCTGTGGTTTGTAGGCTCAGTTTGGGTTGGTCAGTTAGTGGCCCAGGGTCAGTTTAAAGCCCAGGCCCAGTTTAGGCCTGTGGAGGTCAGTGGCTAGGGCCCAGGGCCCAGGGCCCAGTTTAGGGCCTGGGTGGTTTAGGGAGGCCTGGGTGGGTTTAGTTTACATAGTCTCCAGATTTATGGTTGGTTTAGGGTTTTAAGGTTTAGGTTTTTTAAAATAAATAAACCAAGTAGGTTTAGGTTTATTTAGTGTATACATTTTTTATTTTAATTTAGGTTAATTTTATTTTTATATTATTAGTTTATTTTATCTTTAAGGCTCTTTAATTTAGTTTATTTTTTATGTTTAGGTTTAGATTTATGTTTATTTTTTTTAGTTTAGTTTATTTTTATTTTATTTTATGTATATGTTTTATTTTTATTTCGGGTTTAGGTTTTATTTAGTTTTATTTTATTTTATTTTAAGTTTATTTTATTTTTATTTTACATTTAGTTTTTTTATTTAGGTTTCTTATTTTAAAGTTTATTTTATTTTCTGGTTAAGTTTATGTTTTTATTAAATTTTATTTTTACGTTTAGGTTTAGGTTTAGGTTTAGGTTTAGGTTTAGGTTTTAGTTTAGTTTTTTATTTTATTTTATTTTATTTTTTTATATTGTTTAGGTTTACATTTTTATGATTTATTTTATTTTTATGTTTTATTTAGTTTAGGTTTAGGTTTGTGGGAAGGTTTAGGATTTAGGTGGGGTTTAGGGTTTAGGGCCCAGGGCTGCAGTTTTAGGGTTTAGGGGTGGTTGGGGTTTAGGATTTATGATTTAGGGTTTAGGGTTTAGGATTTTAGGGTGGTCAGTAGGGTTTAGATTTTAGGGTTTAGGTTTAGTTTAGGATTTAGGGTTTAGTGATAGGTTTTAAAAAAAAATTAAGTGAACCCAGTTTATGTTTATTTAGTTTATTTTTTATTTATTTTACCTTATTTTATTTTATTTTATCCAGGTTTATTTTTTATTTAGTTTAGTTTAATTATTTTGGGTCATTTATTTTAGTTTAGGTTTTATTTTAGTTTATTCTAGGTTTAGTTTAGGTTTATTTTTTAGTTTAGTTTTCTTTAGGTTTAGGTTTTATTTTTATTTTATGTTTAGTTTAGGTTTTATTTTATCTTTAGGCTTAAGTTTTAGGTTTTATTTTAAGTTTATTTTACATTTTTTTTTTAGTTTAGTTTAGGTTTTTATGTATTTTAGTTTAGTTTACTTTTTATTTTTTGTTTTATTTTCTTTGTAGGTTTAGGTTAAGATTTTAGTTTAAGTTTTTATTTTATTTTATTTTTGTTTAAGTTTTTTTATTTATTTTTTTTTTAGGTTTTATTTAGTTTAGGTTTAGGATTTTAGCTTTTTTAGGGTTTAGGGTTTAGGGTTTAGGTTTAGGTTTAGGATTTAGGGTTTATGGTTTAGGGGTTAGGGTTTATGGTTTTGGTTTTAGAGTTTAGGGTTTAAGTTTTTAGGATTAGGTTTTAGGTCTAGTTTTCAGGATTTAGTTTAGGGTTTCTAGTTTTTTTTAATAGAGAAGAAATTCAAATTGAACATTTCATCTTTTCGATTTCATCAACCAAATAACACACCAAGTTTTCTATGACATAAGTGATGACATAGATAAAAAATGAGCATGCATAGAGCAAATCAAAAACCCTAGATAATTAGAACTGTCTCTACTATAAAGACATGGTTCCATAAGTAGTAGATTGGATTTGCCATTCTTTAGTTTCTCTAGTTCCAATCAGAATCACCCAAGCCTTTCGAGTAGCAGTATCCACCATCGTATCCAAGATTTCTCCCTTTGCCACCACCATGGCTGTAATCTTCATCGCTCCTCTTGCCTCCATAACCACCACTGCTCAAACCACTACCTTCATATCAACCAGCACTTCTAGATACCCCACCACCACTGCGATAATCACCACCTCCGCCATCACCTCCAGCGTCAGATCTAGACTGAGCTTGGTTGATGGTGATGTTCCTACCATCAAGGTTCTAGCCATTGTTGTGGTTTAGATTTATTAGGTTTTAGGGATTAGGTTTATTTTTTAATTTATTTAGTTACTTTAGATTTAGGTTTAGGGTTTGGGTTTTAGGGTTAGGGTTTAGGGTTTAGGGTTTGTGGTTGATTGTGGTTTGTGGAGTGATTTAGGATTTATTCTTGGGATTAGGTTTAGGGTTTATGGTGTGTAGTGTTTAGGCTTTAGGGTTTATGGTTTTGAGGGTACAGGGATGTGGAGGGTTGGGATGATTTAGGGTTTAGGGTTTAGGGTTTAGGTTGTTTAGTGGTTTATGGTTTATGGTTAGGGAGGATTTAGCTTTAGGCTTAGGGTTTAGGATTTAGGGTTTAGACTTTTGCAAAATTAAGCAAATAGGAGGTTTATTTAGTTTATAAAGTTTATTTTATTTATTTTAGTTTATTTTATTTTTATGTTTATTTTTATTTAGTTTAGTTTATTTATTTATTTATTTTTTTTTTAGGTTTTAATTTAATTTACTTTTAGGTTTAGGTTTTGGTTTATGCTTATTATGGTTTAGTTTTAGTTTTATTTCATTTTATGTTTAGGTTTTCTTTCTCGTTTAGGTTTAGGTTTTATTTTATGTTTAGGTTTAGGTTTTAGGTTTTATTTAAGTTTATTTTTTAGGTTTTATTTTTTAGTTTAGGTTTAGGTTTATTTTTAGGTTATTTCATTTCTTTATTTTAAGGCTTGGCCTGATTTAGTTTATTTAAGGTTTAGGTTTAGGTTTTATTTATTTTAGTTTAGTTTATTATAGTTTAGGTTTAGGTTTATTTTATTTTAGATTTTAGGTTTAGGTTTTTTTAGTTTAGGTTTTGATTTTATTTCTATTTATTTTAGGTATATTTCTAGGTTTAGGTTTTAGTTTTATTTTTTTATTTTATTTTAGGTTTATTTTATTTTTTTTATCTTTTATTTTAGTTTTTTATTTTTTATATTTTTAGTTTATTTTTATTTTATTAATTTAGTTTAGTTTATATTTTTTGTTTTATCTTATTTTTTAAGCCTAGTTTAGGTTTATTTTATTTTAATTTTTGGGGTATTTTACATTTTAGGGTTTAGGTTTAAGGTTTAGGGTCTGGGGTTTAGGATTTGTGGTTTAGGTGTAGGTTTTGTGGGTTTGTTTTAGGTTGGGTTAGGGTTTATGGTTTATGGTTTCCCATTTAGGGTTTAAGTTTGTGGTTTTATCATTTGGGTTTAGGTTAAGGGTTTAAGGTTTAAAGTTTTTTCAATTTGTTATTATTATTATTTTTTAATTTTTTGTAATTTAGAAAATAGGTAATTTAGGTTTATTTAATATATTTATTTTATGTTTTATTTATTTTAGTTTATTATTATTTTTATTTAGTTTAGTTTATTTATTTGAGTTTTTTTATTTTAGTTTATTTTTTAGGTTTAGATTTAGGATTAGATTTATTTTTTAGTTGAGTTTTTTTTTATGTTTATGTTTTATTTTTTATTTTTAGGTAAAGGTTTTGGTTTTATTTTAGGTTTATTTTAGGTTTTATTTTTTAGTTTAGGTTTAATTTTATTTTAGTTTATTTTATTTTATTTAGTTTAGGTTTAGTTTAAGTTTAGTTTAGTTTAGGTTTAGGTCTAGGTTTTATTTATTTCATTTTAGTTTATTTTAGTTTAAATTTAGGATTAAGTTTATTTATTTTCTATTTTAGGTTAAGTTTTTATTTTTAGTTTAGTTTCTTGTGTTTTATTTTTATTTCTTTAGGTTTATGATTTTATTTAATTTTAATCTATTTAATTTCTTTATTTTATTTTATTTTATGTTCAGTTTTATTTTCTTTAGGTTTTTTATTCTTAAGTTCATTTTAATTTTTAGTTTAGTTTAAGGTTTTATTTATTTTATTTTAGTGTATTCTTATTTTTTATTTTATTTTATTTTTAGTTTTAGGTTTAGGTTTTTATTTTATTTTATTTTACTTTTTTAATTTTATTTAGGTGTATATTTTTTATTTATGTTTTTTTTTAGTTTTCTCTAGTATGCTTTTGGGGTTTAGTGCATGGTTTATGGTTTAGGGTATGTTTTTTTAGGGTTTAGGGTTTAGTCTGGGGCTGTTTAGGCTTTAGGGTTTAGGGTTTTGGTTTAAGGTTTAGGCCTAGGGTTTGGGTTTAGGGTTTAAGTTGTGGTAGGGTTAGGGTTTTAGGATCAGGGTTTAGTGTTTAGGGTTTAGATTTTAGGGTTTAGGATTTAGGGTATAGAGTTTGGGGTTTAGGGTTTAGGGGTTTTTTTAAAATTAAGTAAACCAATAGGTTTAGGTTAATTTAATTAATTTATTTTATTTCAGTTTATTAGATTTTTTATTTTTATCATTTATTTTATTTTTTATCTTATTTTATGTTTATTTATTTTAGTTTGATTTTATTTTAGTTTTAAGTAGTTTAGCTTATTTTTTAGTTTAGTTTTATTTTATTTTATTTTTAGATTTAGTATATTATTTATTTTAGGTTTAGGTTTAAGTTTTTATTTTAGTTTATTATTAGGTTTTATTTTAGTTTAGTTTAGGTTTTTAGTTTATGTTATTTTATTTAGTTTAGGGTTTAGGTTTAGTTTATTTTAGGTTTAGGTTTAGGTTTTATTTATTTTAGTTTAGGTTTATTTGTTATTTGTTTACTTTAGGTTTAGTTTTCTTTTAGTTTAGGTTTTATTTTATATTTATTTTTAAGTTTATTTTTTAGGTTTAGGATTTTTTTTAGTTTTTATTTTATTTTATTTTAGGATTATTTTATTTTATTTCACGTTTAGTTTTTATTTATTTAGGTTTTTTATTTTATGTTTATTTTATATTTTAGTTTAGTTTAGGTTTTATTTGTTATATTTAATTTATTTTTTATTTTCATTTTATTTTATTTTACATTTAGGTTTAGGTTTTGGCTAGTTTTAGGTTTATAGGTTTTATAGGTTTAGTTTAAGGTGTAAGTTTAGGGTAGGGTTTAGTTTTAGGGTTTAGGGCTCAGTTTATTTTAGGGTTTAGGGTTTAGGGTTTGGGAGAGGGTTTAGGATCAGTAGGTTTAAGGTCCGTGATTTAGGGTTTTAGTTTAGTTTTAGGATTTGGGGTTTAGGGTTAGGGTTTGTTTATAAAAATTAAAAAAACTTGTAGGTTTAGGTTTATTTAGTTTAGTTAGTTTATGATTTATTTATTTTAGTTTATTTAATTTTTTATTTTTATTTATGTTTATTTTTATTTTTATTTAGTCTAGTTTAATTATTTTAGGTTTATTTATTTTAGTTTAGGTTTTTTTTATTTTAGTTTATTTTCTTGGTTTTGGTCAGGTTTATTTTAGTTTAGTTTCATTTTATCAGTTTAGGTTTAGGTTTTATTTTATTTTTTATTTTGGTTTTATTTTATTTTTTTTGAGTTTAGGTTTTAGATTTATTTTTAGGTATAATTTTTTAGTTTAGTTTAGGTTTTTATGTATTTTAGTTTAGTTTAGTTTTTATTTTTATTTTTATTTTTATTTTATTTTCTTTTTAGGTTTAGGTTTAGGTTTAGGTTTTTATTTTATATTATTTTGGTTTCAATTTTTTATTTATTTTATTTTTAGGTTTTATTTATTTTAGGTTTAAGTTTTTAGCTTTTTAGGGTTTAGGGTTTTGGGTTTAGGGTTTAGGGTTTGGGGTTTAGGGTTTAGGGTTTAAGGTTTAGGGTTTATGGTTTAGGTTTTAGGGTTTAGGGTTTAGGATTTAAGTTTTAGGTCTAGGGTTCAGGTTTTAGTTTAGGGTTTAGTGTTTTTAGTTTTTTTATTAATAAAGAACAAATTCAGATTCAACATTTCTTTTTTTCAATTTCATCAACCAAATAACACACCAAGTTTTTAAGACAAAAGTGACGACATAGATAAAAAATGAGCATGCATAGAGCAAATAAAAAACCCTAGATAATTAGAATTATCTCTACTATAAAGACACAGTTCTGTAAGAAACAGATCGGATTGGCTATTCTTCAGTTTCTCTAATTCAAATAAGAACCACCCCGACCTCTCGAGTAGCGAGATCCACCATCATATCCCAGATCCCTCCCTCCACCACCACCGCAACTATAATCTTCATCACTCCTTCAGCCTCCATAACCACCACTACTCCGACCACCACCACCATATCAACTAGCACCACCAGATCCCCCACCACCACTATGATAACTGCCGCCATCAGCTTCTCCTCCATTCTTAGGGTTTAGGTTCATTAGGTTTTAGGTTTTTGGTTTATTTTATAATTTATTTTATTACTTTAGGTTTAGCTTTAGGGTTTTGTGATTAGGGTTAGGGTTTAGGGTTTAGGGTTAAGAGTTTAGAGTTTAGGGTTTAGGGTTTAGGGTTTTAGGGTTTATGCTGGAAATGGGTTTGTGTTTAGGTTGTGGAAGAGTTTAGGTTTAGTGTAGTGTTTAGCTTTAGGGTTTAGAGTCTGAGGGTATAGGCATGGGATTAGGGTTAGTTTAGGGTTTAGGGTTTTAGGTTAGTTTTAGGTTTGGGGTTTGTGAGGATTTAGCTTTAGGTTTAGGGTTTAGGGATTATAGGGTTTAAGGGTTTTATTAAATTTAAACCAATAGGTTTAGTTTATTTAGTTTCTATAGTTTATTTTTAAATTTTAACTTTTATTATTTTATTTAGCATATTTTTCATTTTATTTACATTTTAAGTTTATTTATTTTAGTTTAGGTTTTATTTAATTTATTTTTTAGGTTGAGGTTTATGCTTATTTATTTTAGTTTTATTTTTATGTATTTTTTTTAGGTTTAGGTTTTATTTTTTATTTTTAGGTTTAGGTTTAGGTTTTATTTTGGTTTTAGGTTTAGGTTTTAGGTTTTATTTTAGGTTTATTTTAGATTTTATTTTTAGTTTAGGTTTAGTTTAGTTTTATTTTATTTTATTTAGTTTAGGTTTAGGTTTAGTTTATTTATGTTTAGGTTTAGGTCTTATTTATTTTAGTGTAGTTTATTTTAGTTTAGGTTTAGGTTTATTTTATTTTGTTTATTTTGGTTTAGGTTTTTTTAGTTTATGTTTAGGTTTATATTTTATTTATTTTAGGTTTTATTTTTTTATTTATTTTAGGTTTTATTTTAGGATTACTTTAGGTTTATTTTTTTTTTATTTTATTTTATTTTAGGGTTATTTTTTTATTTTATTTTTTTATTATATTTTAGGTTTTTATTTTTTAGTTTAGTTAGGTTTTATTTGTTTTATTTTAGTTTAGTTTTATTTTATTTTCTATTTTTATTTTATTTAGGTTTAGGTGGTTTGGTTGGTTTAGTTTAGGTTTTATTTTATTTTATTTTATTTATTTTATTTTTTAGGTTTTATTTTATTTATTTTAGGTTTCATTTAGTTTAGGTTTAAATTTTTAGGTTGTGGCTCTTTAGGGTTTAGGGTTTAGGGTTTGTGATTTAGGGTTTAGTGTTTAGGGTTTTAGGGTTTAGTATTTAGGGTTTAGGTTTTAGGGTTTTAGTGTTTAGGGCTTAAGGTTTAGGATTTAAGGTTTTGGGTTTTTTATTTTTTTTATAGGGTTTATGTTTATTTAGTTTATTTAATTTATTTTTTGGTTTTTATTTATATTTTTATTTAGTTTAATTTATCTATTTGAGTTTTATTTATTTTAGTTTATTTTTTTAACTTTAGGTTTATTTTTTAGTTGAGTTTTATTTTTATTTTATTTTTTTGGTTTAGGTTTTATTTTTTATTTTCAGGTTTAGATTTAGATTTTTATTTTTTTTTTTTAGGTTTAGGTTTTAAATTTTTATTTTAAGTTTATTTTTAGGTTTTATTTTTTTAGTTTAGGTTTAAGTTTATTTTCAGTTTATTTTATTATATTTAGTTTGGGTTCAGCTTTAAGTTCAGTTTATTTTAGGGTTAAGTTTTATTTATTTCAATTTTATTTATTTTAATTTTGGTTTTGGTTTATTTTGTTTATTTTATTATTATTTTAGTTTAAGTTCTTATTTTTAGTTTAGGGTTTATGTTTTATTTTTTATTTATTTTTAGGTTTATTTTTTAGTTTTAGATTTTTATTTAATTTTTATTTTATTTTAGTTCAGGTTTATTTTATTATTATTTAATGTTTACTTTTTATTTTATTTAAGTTTATTATTCTTAGGTTTATTTTATTTTTTGGTTTAGTTTAGGTTTTTATTTATTTTATTTTAGTGTATTTTTAATTTTATTATTATTTTTTTAAGTTTAGGGTTAGGTTTTAGTTTAGGCGTTTATTTTATTTAGGTTTATTTTATTATGTTTTGTTTAGGTTTTATTTAGGTTGAAGTTTTTTTTTTTTTGGTTTAGGGTTTAGTGTTTAGGGTTTAGGGTTTAAGGTTTGGATTTAGGTTTAGGCTTTATGCTTTAGGGTCAGGTTGGCATTTTATTAGTTTAGGCTTTAGGGTTATCTTAGGGTTTATTATCAGTTTAGGGTTTAGGTTTAGGGGCCCAGGAATTATTTTTAAGGTTTAGAGTTTTGTCAGGGTTTGTATTTAGGTTTAGGGTTTAGGGTCAGGGGTCAGGGTTTAGGGTTGTCAGTTTAGTCAGCCTTTATGGTTTAGGCCTAGGTTAGGGTCAGTGGTTAGGTTTATGGTTTAGGGTTTAGGGTTTAAGGTTTTATTTATTTATTATTATTTTTTTATTTTTTTGAAATTAAGTGAACTAGTAGGTTTAAGTTTATTTTGTTTTTTTATTTATTTTAGTTTAGTTTATTTTTTATTTTTATTTTAGTTTAGTTTAGTTTATTTATTTGTGGTTTATTTATTTTAGTTTATTTTTAGGTTTAGGCTTAGGTTTATTTTTTAGTTGAGTTTTCTTTTTATTTATTTTTTTGTTTTAGGTTTTATTTTTTTTAGTTTTTGGTTTAGCTTTTGGTTTTTAATTTTTTTTATAGGTTTAGGTTTTTATTTTAGGTTTATTTTAAGGTTTAATTTTTTAGTTTAGGTTTAGGTTTATTTTTAGTTTATTTTACTTAATTTAGTTTAGGTTGAGGTTTAAGTTTAGTTTTTTTTAGGTTTAGGTTTAGGTTTTATTTATTTCAGTTTAGTTTATTTTAGTTTATGCATAGGTTTAAGTTTATTTTGTTTCTTATATTTTTATTTTAGGTTAAGTTTTTATTTTTTATTTATTTTTAGGTTTATTTTTTAGGTTTAAGTTTTATTTTATTTTATTTTAGGTTTATTTTATATTTCTTTATGTTTTTATTTTATTTAGGTTTTTATTCTTAGGTTTATTTTACTTTTAGTTTAGTTTAGGTTTTTATTTATTTTATTTTAGTGTATTTTAGTTTTAATTTTATATTTAGGTTTAGGTTTAAGTTTAGTAAGTTTATATTATATATATATTTTATTTGATTCAAGTTTATGTTTTTATGTTTTAAGGTTTAATTAGGTTTATTTTTTTTGGTTTTTGTGGTTTAGGGTTTAGCTCTGGTAAGATTTAGGGTTTAGGGCAGTGTTTAGGCATCAGGGTTTAGGGTGGTTTAGGTTTAGGGGTTAGGGTTTATGGTTAGTGGGGCTTTAGGCTTTAGCTGGGTTTAGGGTTTGGTTTAGTGGTCAGTTAGTGGTTCAAGGTTTAGGGTTTAGTGTTTAGGGTTTAGGGTTTAGGGCCTGGGTTTAGGGTTTAGATAGAGTTTTTTAATTAAACCATTAGTTTAGGTTTTTTTTTAGTTTATTTAGTTTATTTAGTTTATTTTTTATGTATTTTATTTTATTTTATTTTTTATTTTTATTTATGTTTATTTTTATTTAAGTTTATTTTAGGTTCTTTTATTTTAATTTTAGTTTTTTATTTTAGCTTATTTTTTTTAGGTTTAGGTTCAAGTTTATGTTTATTTTTTAGTTTAGTTTTATTTTTATTTTTTTTAAGTTTAGGTTTTAATTTTTATTTTTAGGTTTTGGTTTAGGATTTTATTTTAATTTTTTAGGTTTAGGTTTTTGGTTTTAATTTTAGGTTTATATTATTTTTATTTATTTTTAAGTTTATTTTTAGGTTTAGATTTTGTTTAGGTTTTATTTTATTTTATTTTAGGTTTATTTTAGTTTTAATTTTAGTTTAGTTTTATTTTATTTAGATTTTATTTTTTAGGTTTATTTTATTTTAGTTTAGTTTAAGTTTTAATTATTTTATTTTAGTTTAAATTTTATATTTTATTTTATTTTATTTATTTTTTAGGTTTAGGTTTAGGTTTAGTTTAAGTTGTAGTTTAGGTTTTATGTTATTTTATTTTTTTTATTTTATTTAGGTTAAGTTTTTTATTTATTTTATTTTTAGGTTTTATTTAGTTTAAGTTTATATTTTTAGGTTTTTAAAGTTTAGGGATTAGGGTTTAGGGTTTAGGGTTTGCGATTTAGGGTTGTTGGTTTTAGGGTTTAGGGTTTATGGTTAAGGGTTCAGGGTTTAGGGTTTTAGGGTTTTAGGGTTTAGGGTTTAGGTTTTAGGGTCTAAGGTTTAGGGTTTAAAGTTTAGGGTTTTAGGGTTTAGGGTTTAGGGTTTAGGATTTAGGGTTGTAGATTTAGGGTTTATGGTTTAGGGTTTAGGGTTTAGGGTTAGTTTTAAGGTTTAAGGTTAATGGTTAGGGTATTTTTATTTTTTTATTTTATTTATTTTTAGGGTTAGTGTTTTCTATTTAGGGTTTAGGGTTTAGGTTTTAGGTTTAGGGTTTTGGGTTTTTATTTTTTTTAACAGAGAATAAATTTAGATTCATCATTTCTTCTTCTCGATTTCATCAACCACGTAGTAACACACTAAGTTTTCTAAGACACAAGCGATGCGATACATAGTGCAAATAAAAACTTTAGATAGCTAGAACCATTTCTACTATAAAGACACAGTTCTATAAGCAGCAGATCGGATCGGTCATTCTTCAGTTTGTCCAGTTCCCATCTGAGCCACCCTGGCCTCTCGAATAGCGGGATCCACCATCATAACTCTGATCTCTTCCTCTGTCACCACCACGGCCGTAACCTCCATTACTCCTCCCTCTTCCATAACCACCACTACTCTGATCACCACCTCCATATCCACCAACACCTCTAGATCCCCCACCAGCACCATAATAACTGTTGCCTTCGCCTCCACCACCAGATCTAGGTTGAGCCAAGTTTACGGTGATGTTCCAGCTGTTAAGGTTCTATCCATTCTTTAAGTTTTGGTTTAGGTTTAGGTTTATTAGGTTTTAGGGTTTAGGTTTATTTTTTAATTTATTTAGTTACTTTAGGATTAGGTTTAGGGTTTAGGATTTACGATTTAGGGTTTAGGCCTTAGGGTTTAGGATTATTTATTAATTTATTTAGTTTCTTTAGGTTTAAGTTTAAGATTTTGAGTTTAGGTTTTAGGGTTTAGGGTTTAGGGTTTAAGGTTTAGGGTTTAAGGTTTTGGGTTCATGGTTTAGGCTTAGGGTTTAAGGTTTAGGGTTTAGGGTTTATGATTTAGGGTTTAGGGTTTAGGGTTTCATAGTTTAGGGTTTAGGGTTTATGGTTTAGTGTTTAGTGTTTTTAGGGTTTAGGATTTAGGGTTTTGGTTTTTATACGCCCAGGGTTCAGTTTTAGTTTAGGATTAGGTTTAGGGTTTAGGTTTAGTGGTTTGGATTTAGGGTTTAGGTTTAGGGTTTAGGTTTTAAGTCTAGGATTTAGTTTTAGTTTAGGGTTTAGGTTGGTTTTACTCAGGTTCGTTTTAGATTAGGTTAAGATTAAGTGAGTAATTAATCCCAAATTTTATGGGTTAATTTAATGGGATGACCTCTGTCTCCCATGATTTTCTTGGAATTTATTAGTCACTTAATTAGGAAAATTGACTAATTGAATCCTAATTACTCTTTTAAGTTAATTAATCATTAATTAATCCCATGAATAGTTAAAAAATTAGTTAATTAATTTTCTTAATCATTGCTCAATAGTAAATGAACTAAGGAACAAGGTTTAGGATTTAGGGTTTATGGTTTAGGGTTTTGAGTTTAGGGTTAGGATTTATGGTTAGGGTTTAGGGTTTATGGTTTAGGGTTTAGGGTTTAGGGTTTAGGGTTTAGGGTTTAGTGTTTAGTATTTTTTTGGTTTAGGATTTAGGGTTTAGGGTTTAGGTTATACATCTAGGGTTCAGGTTTTAGTTTAGGGTTTAGGGTTTAGGGTTTAGGGTTTAGGGTTTAGGGTTTAGTTTTAGTCGAGGATTTAGGTTTTAGTTTAGGGTTTAGGTTTAGGTTTTACGTCTAGGGTTCAGGTTTTAGTTTAGGGTTAAGATTAAGTGAGCAATTAATCCCAAATTTTATGGGTTAATTTAATGGGATGACCTCTATCTCCCATGATTTTCTTGGAATTTATTGGTCACTTAATTAGGAAAATTGACTAATTGAACCCTAATTACTCTTTTAAGTTAATTAATCATTAATTAATCCCATGAATAGTAAAAAATTAGTTAATTAATTTTCTTAATCATTGCTCAAAATGAACCAAGAACAAGGTTTAGATTTAGGGTTTATGGTTTTTTCAGTTTAGGTTAGATTTATGGTTAGGGGGGTTTATGGAGGGAGTTTAGCATTTAGAGTTTAGGTTTAGATTGGTGGGTAGGGTTAGGGTTTATGCCTTTTAAGTGGGATTTGGTTTTAGGGTGGGTTTGAGCAGTGGCTCAGGGTGGGGAAGGTGATTAGTGTAGGAGGGCATATTAGGGTTTGGGGTAGAGTTTAGATTTAGTTTTAGGTTTAGGGTTTAGAGTTGGTTCAGTAGGGTCCGTTTAGCTCAGGTAGTTTAGGGTTAGGTTTAGGGTTTAGTCAGTTCAGGGTTTAGTGTCATTTTAATGTTTAGAGTTTAGGTTTATGTTTAGCTTTAGGATTTAGTTTAGGGTTTTAGGTTTAGGTTTTGTCTTGGGGTTTGGGTTTTAAGGTTTTAGGGTTTAGGATTTAGGGTTATAGATTTAGGGTTTAGTGTTTAGGGTTAGTTTTATGGTTTAGGGTTTTTAATTTTTTTTTATTTTTTTTAGTTTTTAGGGTTTAGGGTATTGGATTTATAGTTTAGGGTTTAGGTTTGAGGTTCAAGGTTCTGGTTTTAGTTTAAAGTTTAAGGTTTTTAATTTTTTTTAATGGATAATAAATTTAGATTCAACATTTCTTCTTTTCGATTTCATCAACTAGGTAGTAACACACCAAGTTTTCTAAGACACAAGCGATGACATAGATCAAAAATGAGCACGCATCGAGCAAATAAAAAACTTTAGATAACTAGAACCATCTCTTCTGTAAAGACACACTTCTATAAGAAGCAAATTGGATCGACCGTTCTTCTATTTCTCCAGTTTCCATCAGAGCCACCTCAGCCTCTCGAGTATCAGGATCCACCATCATAACCTCGATCTCTCCCTCCATCACCACCATGACTATAACCTTCGTCGCTCCTCCCACCTTCAAAACCACCACTACTCCGACCACCACCTCCATATCCACCAACACCTCCAGGTCCCCCACCACCACTGCAATAACCATCGCCATCGTCTCCACCTGCAGATCTAGGCTGAGCCTGGTTGATGGTGATGTTCCAGTCCTCTAGGTTCTACCAATTCTTAGAGTTTAGGTTTATTAGGTTCTAGGGTTTAGGTTTTATTTTTTAATTTATTTAGTTACTTTAAAATTAGGTTTACATTTTGGCGTTTAGTGTTTAGGATTTAGGATTAGGTTTTTGGGTTTTGGGTTTAGGGTTTAAGTTTATTTTTTAATTTATTTAGTTATTTTAGGTTTAGATTTAGTGTTTTGGGTTTAAGGTTTAAAGTTTATGGTTTAGAGTTAGGGTTAAGGTTTATGGTTTAGGGTTTAGGGTTTAGGATTTAGGGTTTAGGTTTTTGTGTTCAGAGTTTAGTGTTAGGGTTTAGGGTTTAGGGTTAAGGGTTTAGGGTTTAGGGTTTAGCGTTTAGGGTTTAGGTTATAGGTCTAGTGTTCAATTTTTAATTTATGGTTTAGGTTTCTGGTTTAGGGTTTAGGGTTTAGTTGGTAGTTTTAGGTTTTAGTTTGGGGCTTTTAGGGTTTATGGTTTAGGTATATGGCTTTTAGTGAGGTTCAGTTTTAGTTTAGGGTTTAGGTTTAGGTCCCGGATGTGTTTTAGTTTAGGGTTGAAATTAAGAGAGCAATTAATCCCAAATTTTGTGGGTTTATTTAATAGGATGACCTCTACCTCCATGATTTTCTTCAGATTTATTGCTCACTTAATTAGGAAAAATTATTAAATGAACTCTAATTACTCTTTTAAGTTAATTATTGATTAATTAATCCCATGAATAGTAATAAATTAGTTAATTAAGTTTATTAATCATTGCTCAACAGTAAATGAGCTAGAACAGGGAGGGAGTTTAGGACTTAGTATTTAGAGTTTATGATTTTAGGGTTTAGGGTGGTGAGGGTAGGGAGTTTAAGATTATGTTTAGGGTTTAGAGTTGGTTTAGAGGGACAATTTAGGGTTTAGAATAGGGTAGGCAAGTTTTAGTAAGTGGTAGGTTTATTTTAGGGAATTAATGTTTAGGTGGTAGAGTGGCTAGCCTGGAGATTTAGGTTTAGGGTTTTAGGAGGGAGGATTTAGGTGTCCAGGTCCAAATTAGAAAGTGGTTTAGGGTGGATTTTAGTGGTCAGGTTTGGCCTAAGGTGTCAAGTGGGAGTTAGGGTTTATGGTTTAGGGCCCAGGCCATGCTTGGGCCAAAGGTTTTAGGTTTATGGTTTAGGGTGTTTATGGCTCAGGGTTTAGAGTTTTGGTTTACATCCTGTGGTTTAGTTTAAGGATAGGTTATTTAGGTTTAGGTTTTAGTGCAGTTTAGGTCAGTTTAGGGTTGTATGTTTAGGGTTTAGGGTTTAGGGTTAAATTTAGGCTTTAAGAACAACATTTAGTCTGGGATTTATTGTAGGGTCAGGTTGGTTGAGTCTTTTAAAATTAGGGCACAATAGGTTTAGATTTTCTTTAGATTTTAGATTATTTTGTATTTATTTTAGTTTATTTTATCTATTTATATTTATATTTATTTTATTTTTAATTAGTTTATTTATTTTAGTTTAGGTTTTATTTTAGTTTACTTTTAGGTTTAGGTTTAGGTCTATGTTTATTTTTAGTTTAGTTTTATTTTACTTTATTTTTAGGTTTAGGTTTTATTTTTTTATTTTTAGGTTTAGGTTTAGGATTTTATTTTATTTTTTAGGTTTTGGATTTAGGTTATGGTTTTAGGTTTATATTTTAGGTTAATTTTTAAGTTTTTTTTGTTAGTTTAGATAAAGGTTTATTTTTAGTTTATTTTATTTTATTTATTTTAGGGTTCAGGTTAAGTTTATTTTAGGTTTAGGTTTAGGTTTTATTTATTTTAGTTTAGATTTAGGTTTATTTTATTTTGTTTATTTTAGGTTTAGGTTTCAATTTTTTTAGTTTAACGTTTAAGTTGTATTTTTTATTTATTTTTTTAGGTTTAGGTTTTTATTTTGTTTTATTTTAGGTTTATTTTATTTTATTTTTTGTTTAGTTTTATTTTATTTAATATTTTATTTTCAAGATTATTTATTTTAGTTTAGCTATTGAATTATTTTATTTTAGTTTAGCTTTTATTTATATTTTATTATATTTTTAGGTTTAGGTTTTATTTTATTTTAGTTTTTTATTTTATTTGGTTTAGGTTTTATTTATTTTATTTTAGGTTTTATTTAGTTTAGGTTTTAGGTTTTAGGCTTTTAGGGTTTAGGGTTTGGGGTTGATTGGGTTCAGTTTATGGTTTAGGGTTTAGGGTTGGTTTATGATTAGATTTTAGGGTTTGGTTTAGGGTTTAGATTGGCCCAGGGGGTGAGGTTTAAGGGTTTAGGTGGTTATTTAATTTATTATATTTTGCAGGTTTTATTTATTTTATTTTGTTTATTTAGTTTAGGAGGTATGTTAAGTTTGGGGTTTAGGTTTAGGGTTTGGGGTGGGTGTAGTGAAGGGGTAGGTGCCCAGGGTTTAGGGAGGAGGTGGGTTTATCTGGGTTTTAGGTCAGGGTTGGTCAGCCCAGGTTTAGTGTGCAAGTTTAGGTTTAGGGAGGGTTAGTTGGGATTTAGGGTCAGGGAGGATTTAGAAAGGATCTTTAAACTGTCAACCAGGAGTTTATTTAGTTTACTTAGATACTTTATTTATTTTTTATTATTTAGGTTTTATTTAGCTTAGTTTATTTATTTTATAGCTTTATTTTGTTATTTAGTTTATTTTGAGTTTTAATTTTATTTTATATTTTAGGTTTAGTTTTAAGTTTTAGGGTTTAGGGTTTAGTTTGCTTTGGTAGTGGGTTAGAGTTTAGGGTTTAGGGTTTAGGTTTAGGGTTTAGGAGGATTAGCTAGGGTTAGTTTTAAGTTTTAGGATCTGATTTAGGGTTTAGGGGAGTTTAGGGTGGCTCAGGGTTTAGGTTATAGTGTTTAGGGTTTAGGGTTTAGGATTTGGTAGGTTTAGTGGTCTTAGGTTTGGCTTAGGGCTTAGGTTTTAAATTAAGCAAAACCAACATATAGATTTAGTTTACTTTTAAAAAATAAGTAAACCAAGTAGGTTTAAGTTTTTTATTTTTAGCATTTATCCGTTTATTTATTATTTTGTTTTATTTAGTTTTATTTAAGTTTATTTATCAGTTTAAATTTATTTTTTGAGTTTATTTTATTTTATAGGTTTATGCTAGGTTTTAGGTTTAGTTTTAGGTTTAGGGTTTAGTGTGAGTTTTATGATTTAGAGAGGTGATCAGGGTTTAGGGTATTTTAAGTGTTGTAAGAGGTAGGGTTTAGGGTTTAGGGTTAGTGGGTTTATGGCTTGGGGTGGGTTTAGGATTTAGGGTTTAAGGTTTTTTTTAAATTACAAACCCATGTTTAAGATTGACTTAGTTTACTTTGTTTATTATTTGTTTATTTTATTTTTTATTTTTATTTAGGTTTATTTCTTATTTTTATTTAGTTTAGTTTCATTATTTTAGGATTATTTATTTTAATTTAGGTTTGTTATTTTATTTATTTTTACAGGTTCATTTTTAGTTAAGTTTATTTTATTTTATTTTAGGTTTTTAGGGTTTAGGGTTTTGGATTTAGGGTTTAGGATTTAGGGTTTTAGTTTTTTGGGTTTAGGATTTAGTAGGGTTTAGGAGTGTGTGTTTTTTTTGTGGTTTAGGGTTTAGGTTTGGGGTTTAAGGTTTATAATAAAGACTTACCTATTTTATTGAATGATTTTAATATAATTAATTAATACCATCAATGTTTTTTTTAGAGGGGTAGGTTTAGGATTTGGTTTTAGGGTTTAGTAGGTTCGATTTTAGTTTAGTTTTGTTTAAGGTTTAGGATTTAGGGGTAGGTAGTTATAGTTTAGTGTTGTAGGTTTGGCTAGTTTTAGGTTTAGGTTTTATTTAGTTTTATTTTATGTTATTTAGGTTTATTTTACCCAGCTTTTATTTTATTTAGGTTTTATTCTTAGGATTATTTTATTTTTTAGTTTAGTTTAGGTTATTATTTATTTACTTTAGTTTATATTTTGTTTATTTTATTTTATTTTTAAGTTTAGGTTTAGGTTTTAGTTTACAATTTTATTTTATTTTATTTTTTATTTTTTTAGGTTTAAGTTTTTTTATTTATTTTATTTTTATGTTTTACTTAGTTTAGGTTTATGCTCTTAGGTTTTTAGGGTTCCAAGTTTAGGATTTAGGGTCTAGGGTTTATGGTTTTAGGGTTTGGTGTTATAGGGTTTAGGGTTTTGAGTTACGATTTAGGATTTAGGGTTTAGGGTTTTTAGGGTTCAGGGTTTAGAGTTTTGGGTTCAGGATTTAGGGTTACCTTAGGGTTTAGGGTTTAAGTTTTAGGGTTGAATGTATTCTTATTTGTGAATTTGCCATGATATGTTTAGCGTAGGTGTAAGGAACCTGAGTGGCATTCAATCCTTCATCTAAATAACACAAACACAAACTACACACAAATATATAAAACAAACACATATCTTTTGTCTCGAGCTACTCTAAGTTGAGATAACGCCCCCAGTGGTACTCACTCAATAGCTACTCTAGGTTGGGCTGACGTGTTACCCTTCTAGTGTGTCACCCTAGTGATGTTCTTGCTTTGGACGATGTAAGTCTGCTATGCTTTCCTTCCTTACTTGGCTACTACACACCGATGAGCACCTTGTTAGTTTGATAGGCCTTACTACGTGGCCGGTAAGCTACCTCATGTTGGTTTCATTTAAGAGTATGTGAGTTTGGTACACATTCTTCTTGGATTAGCTTTCATGCACTAACTGGGTGAAGTATAGTTGAGGTTTAGGATAAGTCCCCTAGCATCTCCTTCGCTCCAAGCTGCTTCAAGTCTGGGTCCAGTCCTTTCATAAGCTCCCTGCTTAGTAGTCGCTCTAGCTCAGATAACATATGTGCTATTGATGATAGATTATTCTAATGATTAGTTCCACTTTGATGAAAGCCTACACACTTTCTTTCCAGATTGATCATTGCACACCAATGGGCACCTTAGGTTGGTTCTCACTATGCTGATGGATACACCACTCATGCTAAAGGATACACCTTAGGTTGGTTGGTTCTCGCACCTTAGGATGCACCACTCATGGTAGATCTAAGTCTACTACACTTTCTCCTTGACTTGGCCACCATACAGCTATAGGCTTTCTTTCCATGGCTTAAGATAATGCCCCTAGCAGCATCTCCCCTATGGGCAATATATTTGGATCACGTCCTTTGCAAACACATTTATAGACAACTTGAGTTACTATTGGATTGGACAGTTCCCCATTCCTAGTAACCACCCCTGTGGTTGGAGAATCCATTTTGTGGATGTGCATTCTCCTTGGTCTAGTAAATTGTTAAAGTCATAGCCTTTTGTGTGGTCCTCGATACCACAACAAAATCCATGCAAACATATAAACAAAATATATTTTCACTTGTGGATTAGGAGGACACACCTAGCGGTACATTTTCCTAAGAAGGCATCCTATCTTTAGGGCAGTTTCAGCAAAACTCCCTATAGTAATCATTTGACTACTCTTAAGTTCATATAAGTCCCCATCGCACACTGACATGGTCCATAAATTAAATTTATCAAATTTCACTAAGCTCACATCCCCAGGGGATATTCCCTCAATACAAAATCAAACTAAACCAAACAAACCATATCAAATCACATGAAATTAAGATAAAATTAATCTTGACTACTTTTGAGTTGACATAAGTCCTTAGCGGCATTGACTGTATTCTAGGTCATTTGATTTTTGTGCATTCAACGTCACCCGTGGTTGTTACTCACTTTGGAAGATGCTATGCCTTCTTCCTAGCTTGTGTTGTAAGGCAACCCTTAGGTTGGCTAGCTCTACACCAGACTATCCCTTTGGATTTATAAACCCCAGGTAGGTCAATGCGATATCGTGGGTCCATCGCACCAACGGTCCATACATTAAGATTAAATTAAACCTAATATGATTTTCCTGAGTTAAATTAAACATCTCCCATGAGCCCCAAAAAAATATAAAAGAAGTCAAGAAAATAAATCAAAATCAAAACCAACCTCCCTAGTGGAGCCAAATTAAGCTAACTCCCCAAGTATAGTCTAAATCAAAGAAATCCAACCAAACTCTAATTGTTTGTGGATACATCCCCACATAAACCTATGAAATCAAACTCAAATCTCAATACCCAATGGATACCCAACCGCTTCCCATGGAATGTTCATATACCGATCCCCTTCTGAGCCCATATCTCTAGTAGATGTGCCTCCACATCAATTAAAATAGAACAAATTGAAGTCGATTCAATTCGATCTTAATCCTCAATGGATTATAGATTCTTAACCCTAGGGGATCTTCTTTCCATAAATCATATAATCAAATCAAATTCAAACCATATCCCCAGCAAATTTATTTTCTATGCCCTTGACAGATCACATGTCCAATGCATGTGTGATCCCCTGATCTCCCTCCATGTCCTTTGCATGGAATTCTCATCAAATCTGGTTTCTTCTCTTTACACCTTTAATACTTCAACCAAAAGCCTAACAATGTATTGGTTCAAATTACATCCTCTTAACATGTAATCAAAATTTTATGATTTGATGGTGCAAGCTAAACTAACTACACAATATCATGCTAAACATATTATAGTGTGAATTAAAACACTATATTATATTATAATATATGATGTTATATTATAATTTGTTATAATATATTAACACATCTCATTAGAATCACTTAAAAGGAACAAAGAACAAAATTTTCTTAAAATATGAATAATGTTCATTTTCGATGTAAAATTATTATTTATTAGAAATGGTACAAAATAGCATAATTTTGGTGTTGCTTCTTGGTGTGTGATGAATTTGGCCAAATTCTTCCATCTCAACCTACAAATTTTTGTGAGTTTTGACCCAATGTATTGTAAAAAAAGTAAAACGCATCTAAAATATACAATAACATTTAGTAACGCACTGCCACATTCATATATATGTGAATCTATATTTTTATGCACATTATATTTTAATATGCTTTCATATGATATATTATCTTACATTATGCCTTAAAATGTATCACTTCAAGCAAAAAATTTATAATTTTTTGTTGAAAAATGAACATTTATTTTGGATGTAAATTTTCATTCTTTTGATTAAACGACACCATCGCACACCCCCAATGATGTTCCATAAAGCTTACTTTATATTTGAACAAATCCCATAATCTCATCTTGTAAATCAATATTTTTATGAATTACACTAGTATAAAATCTACTACATCATACTATAAAAAACTAAAATATCCTAAACAATAAGTAGTAATACACAATAGTTTGCTATAATGCATGATGCTACATTATGTTATGGCATCCTACATTATAATACACTATAACATATTATATTATATTATAGCATATCACATCACAAGAGATTGCTTAAGAAAAAAAATCATAAAATTAGTCTAAATAATAAAACTATATATTTTAGTCATATCACTTACATATTTTAAATTGAAATAATATATTATGATGCAATGCTCTACCTATTATGAATTTGGCAAAATTCCACCATTTTAAAGTCCAAATCAACATTTTCATAAATAGTGCTAGTGTAAGTTCAGATGATTGTAAAATATTGAAAGAATTTAAAATGCATAACAAAATATTATATATGATGCTATACTTTGCTACAACATATAATATTTATTTTGAACATAAAATCTTACTTTCTAGACTACAAGTGTAGCACACCTTTAGCACTACATTTAATTTCCACTTCAAATTTAACAAATTTCATCATTTTATTAAATCAAAATTTTTTGATTTATATTAATATGACTATGGAACAATGAGATAATATATTAAAACATTTCAAAACATCTTATAACATCCAAAACACATCACTACATGCTCAAATATATGATGCTACATTATATTATAATATAGGGTATTATAATGATTTTTAGGTTTGTGGTATTCAAATCTATCAAGGAAAGTCTTGAAGACATTTTCTTTACCACCATAACTATGCGAATTAGGACATTCTTTGATCATTACTAATTACTTTAGGGTTAGGGTTTAGTAGGGTTTTAGTGTTTGGGGTTTAGGGTGAGTGAGGTGTGGTTGGGCATGGATTTAGGGTTTAAGGGTCAAGGTTGGGATTTAGGTTTAGGGTTGGGGTTTAAGTTTAGGGTTTATTTGGTTTAGGGGTTTAGTGTAGGGTTTAGGGTTTAAGGTTTAAGGTTTAGGTTTAGGGTTTAGGTTGGGTTTAAATTTTAGTTTAGGGTTTAAGGTTTAGGATTTGAGGTTTTATAAAGAACAAATATTCAGATTTCTTCATTTTGATTTCATCAAAGACCCCAAGTTTTCAAAGACACAAGTGATGACATAGATAAAATGAGCACCCATAAAGAAAATCAAAATCTCTAGATAAGTAGAACCATCTACTATAAAAACAGCCATAAGCAAAAGATCGGATCGAATTATTTAGTTTCTCAGCCAAATCAATCACCGCCTCCCGAGTAATGGGATCTGCCATTATATCCTAGATCTCTCCCCTGGCCACCATCAAGGCTGTAACCTCCATCACTCCTCTCACCTCCATACCACCACTACTCTGACCACCATCTCAATATCTACCAAGACTTTATCCCCCACCATAGTGATATGCCATCAGCCTTCACCTCAACCAGATCTAGTTAGTTGATGGTGATGTTCCTTCCATAAAGGTTTATCCATTCTTAGAGTTTAGGTTTACATTAGGTTTAAGGTTTAGGGTTTTTTGGGGTTTATGGTTTAGCAGGGTTTAGGTTTAGCATTTAGGGTTTAGGGTTTTTTTTGAGTTGAGTTTAGGGTTTAGGGTTTAGGTTTTAGGGTTTAGGGTTTAGGTTTAGGTTTAGTTGTGATTTTGGAAGGGTTTAGGGTTTAAGTTTAGGGTTTTTTGGGTTAGTTTAGGATTTAGGGTTTAAGATTTAGGGTTTAGGTTTATTTATTTTATTTAGGTTTATTTTATTTTATTTTATTTTTTTTAGGTTTTTATTTTTTTTAGTTTCTTTTTTTATTTATTTTATTTTATTATTTTTCTATTTATTTTATTTTTAGTTTAGGTTTAATTTTATTTTAATTTATTTTATTTAGTTTAGTTTTTATTTTATTTTATTTGTGTTTTATTGTTTATTTTAGGTTTATTTTTTATAAGTTCACAGTATTTTAGGTGTGGTTTTGGGTAGAGAGTTAGGTCATTTAGGTGGTATTAAGGATTTAGGGTTTGAGGTAGGATAGGGATGGGTAATTTATTTAGATCCAGTAGGGCCCAGTGCCCAAACTAGTCAGCCAGCCTCAGGTCATTTAGGGCCCAAGTTTTAGAGGGCCCAGGGTAGGGCCTCCCATTTAGGATTTAGATCAGGGAGTAGCTCAGGTAGGGTTAGAGGAGTAGGGTTATTGGGTGGGTTAGGTTTGTTGGGTTTGATAGGGTAGGATTTAGGTTTAGGTTTTAATTAATTAAATATAAGTTTTAGATTTAGTTTTTTATTTATTTGGTTTATTATTAGTTTAGTTTATTTTTATTTTAATTTTGTTTAGTTTATTTATTTTTAGTTTATTTTTAGGTTTAGTATTTTTAGTTGAGTTTTTTTTATTTAGGTTTTAGGGTTTAAGATTTTGGTTTTTAGGCTTAGGTTTAGGTTTTAGTTTAGGGTTTGGGTTTAAGTTTTTTTTAACAGAGAACAAATTCATATTCAACATTTCTTTTTTTGATTTCATCAACCAAGTACCACAGTTTTCTAAGACTGGTGATGACATAGATAAAAAATGAGCACCCATAGAGCAAATCAAAACCCTAAATATGTAGAATTATCTCATTATAAAGACACTGCTCCATAAGCGTAGATTATTTCTGTTTATAATTCCCATAAGAACGACCACCGCTTCTCGAGTAGCGGGATCTTCCATCATATCCCCAAACTCTCCCTCCACCACCATCACAGTTCTAACCTCCATCGTTCCTCTCGCCTCCATAACTACCACTCAATACCACCCATATCCACAAGTATCCCCCACCTTGGTGATGCCAGTTACACCACCAGATCTATGAGCTTTGTTAATGGTGATGTTCTGAGTCAGGTTTTCCATTCTTAGGGTTTGGTTAGTTTAGGGTTTAGGTTTTGGTTAGTTTAGTGAGGGTTTAGGGTTGGGTTTATTTTATTTATTTTATTTATTTGAGTTTTTTTAGGTTAATTTTTTTAATTAGTTTAGTTTATTTATTTTAGGTTTATTTATTATATTTTAGGTTTTATTTTTATTTATTTTTATGTTTAGGTTTATTTTATTTTATTTTTATTTTATTTTTAGGTTTAAGTTTTATTTTTATTTTAGTTTATTTAGATTTTTTATTTTATTTTGGTATAGGTTTTAGGTTTTATTTTAAGTTTTAGGTTTTAATTTTTTTTTATTTATTTTAGTTTATTTTAGTTTGAGTTTTCATTTTAATTTTTAGGTTTATTTTAAATTTATGATTATTTTAGTTTATTTTTTTTATTTTATTTTTTTTTAGGTTTATTTTATTTTAGGTTTAGGTTTAGGTTTCATTTATTTGTTTAGTCTAGATTTTAGGTTTTATTTTAGGTTTATTTTATGTTTTATTTTTTAGTTTAGGTTTTATTTATTTTTTTATTTATTTTATTTTATTTTAGTTTAGGGTTTTTTAGTTTTATTTTATAATTATTTTAGTTTAGTTTAGGTTTAGGTTTTTTTTTGTTTAATTTAGGTTTGGTTTTTAGTTTAGGTTTATGTTTTATTTTTACATTTAGGTTTTATTTTATTTTTATTTTATTTTTTTTTTTTTTATCTTTATTTTATGTCAATTTTTTATTTTCTTTAAGTTTTTATTTTAGTTTATTTTATTTAATTATTTAATTTAGTTTTTTATTTATTTTACTTTATTTTAATTTTAATTTTTTATTTTATTTTATTTTAGTTAGTTTAGGTTTAGGTTTTAGTTTAAGTTTTTTATTTTATTTTATTTTAATTTATTTGGGTTTATTTATTTATTTTATTTTTATTTTATTTAGTTTAGGTTTTAGGTTTAGTGTTTAGTTTAGTTTTAGGTTTAGGGTTTAGGGTTATTTATGGTTTAGGGTTTATGATTTTTAGAGGTTTAGGGCTTTAGGCTCAGTGGTCCAGGGTTTAGTGGGTAGGGTAGGGTCAGAGGTTTAGGGGAGAGCTTTTAGGGTTAGCTTTATTTTGGTTATTTTATTTAAGTTTTATTTTAATTTTTAGGTTTATTATGTTTTGGTTTATTTTTTTGAGTTTATTTTATTTATTTTAGTTTTATTTTTTTTTATTTTAGGTTTATGTTTTTTTATTTTTTTTAGGTTTTAGTTTTATTTTTTTTTATTTTTTAGGTTTAGGTTTATTTTTATTTATTCTATTTTATTTATTTTAAGTTTAGTTTATTTTTTTGTTTAGGTTTATTTATTTTATTTTATTTTATTTTATTTTTTTAGGTTTTGGGTTTATGGTTTTGGTTTTATTTTTATGTTTATTTTTTAGGTTTTAGGTTTATTTAGTTTCTTTTAGGTTTATTTTAATATTATTTTATTTTATTTATGTTTATTTTATTTTATTTAGGTTTTTTATTCTTTGGTTTATTTTATTTTTTACTTTAGTTTTGCTTATTATTTATTTTATTTTAGTTTATTTTTAAAAGTTTATTTTATTTTATTTTCAAATTTAGGTTTAGGTTTAGGTTTTAGTTTAGGTTTGGTTTTTATTTTATTTATATACTTTATTTAGTTTTAAGTTTTTTTTATTTCATTTTTAGGTTTTACTTAGTTTAAGTTTAGGTTTTTGGTTTATTTTTTATTTTTATTTTGGTTTATTTTTGTTTTTATTTAGTTTTTTTTTTTTTTTATTTTAGGTTTATTTATTTTAGTTTATCTTTTAGGTTTTGGTTTTGGTTTAGTTCTATTTTTATTTTATTTTTTAGGTTAGCTTTTAGGTTTATTTTCATGTATTATTTTTATTTTACGTTTAGGTTTATTTTAGTTTATTTTTTATTTATTTTAATTTAGTTTAGGTTTAGTTTATTTAAGTTTAGTTTTGATTTTATTTATTTTATTTAGTTTAGTTTATTTTTTATTTTAGGTTTTTTATGTTTTATTTTATTTTTAGTTTAAGATTTAAATTAATTTATTTTATTTATTTTATTTTTTTTATTAGTTAGTTTTATTTTTATTTAGGTTATTATTTTTTAAAGTTTATTTATTTTATTTTATTTATTTATATTTTTTAGGTTTAGTTAGTTTAAGTTTAGGTTAGTTTTATTTTATTTTATTTTTATATTTTATTTAGGTTTTATTTTATTTATTTTATTTTACTTTTAGGTTTATTTACTTAGTTTAGGTTTCTTTATTAGTTGGGTTTAGGTTTAGGGTTTAAGGTGAGTTTGGGGTTTTAGGGTTTAGGTTTAGGTAGGGTTTTTGGGTTTAGGTTTAGGGTGAGTTTAGGGTTTAGGTTATGGTTTGTTTTTATTTTAGGTTATTTATTTTAGTTTAGGTTTTTATTTTAGTTTATTTTTTAGTAGGTTTAGTTTAATTTTTAGTGAGTTTATTTTATTTTATTTTAGGTTTAGGTTTATTTTTTATTTTAGGTTTAGGTTTATTTTATTTTATTTTTAGGTTTTTAGGCTTTATTATGTTTATTTTAGGTTTTTTTAAGATTTTTTTTTAGTTTATTATTTTATTTTAGTTTATGTTTGGTTTAGCTTTAGTTTATCAGGTTTAGGTTTAGGTTTTATTTAATTTAGTTTAGTTTATTTTAGTTTAGGTTTAGATTTATTTTATTTTGTTTATTTTATTATTAGTTTTTTTTAATAGTTTAGGTTTATTTTTTTTTATTTATTTTTTTTATTTTTTAGGTTATTTTTAGGTTTAGGTTATTATTTAGTTATTATTTTATTTTATTTTAGTTTATTTTAATATTATTTTACATTTAGTTTTATTTTATTTAGGTTTTTTTATTCATAGGTTTATTTTATTTTATTTAGTTTAGTTTTGATTATTATTTATTTTATTTTAGTTTATTTTTTATTTTATTTTAGTTTTATTTTTAGGTTTAGGTTTAGGTTTAAGTTTTAGTTTAGGTTTTATTTTATTTTATTTTTATTTTATTTAGGTTTAGGTTTAGCTACAACATATAATATTTATTTTGAACATAAAATCTTACTTTGACTACAAGTGGCACACCTTTGGTACTACAAACCAAATTCCCACTTCAAATTTAACAAATTTCATCATCTCATTTATTAAATCAATATTTTATGATTTATATTAATATACTAGAGCATAACACCATAATATACTAAAACATTTCAAAACATCTTATAACATCCAAAACACATCACCATGCTCAAATTGATGATGCTACATTATACTATAATATATGGTATTATAATGTGATTTAGGGTTAGGGTTTAGGGTATTCAAATCTAATAGTCAAGGGAAAGTCTCTTGAAGATATTTTCTTTTACCATAACTATGTTAGATTAGGTCAATTTAGATCTACTCCTAATGACATCTTTATTCAACATTTAGGGTTTAGGGTTTGGGGTTATGATTTAAGGTTAGTTTAGGGTTTAGGGTTTAGTTAGTTTAGGGTTTAAGGTTTAGGAGGGTTTAGGGTTTGGTTTTAGGTCAGTTTTAGGGTTTAGGGTTTAGGGTTTATGGTTTATGGTTTAGGGTTTTGGGTTTAAGGTTTATGGTTTATATTTTTGGTTTAGGGTTTAAGTTTTAGTTTAGGGTTTAAGGTTTTTTTTTAACAAAGAACAAATGTTGATTCAACATTTCTTCTTTTCAATTTCATCGACCAAGTAGCACCCCAAGTTTTTTAAGACATAAATGACAACATAAATAAAAAATGAGCACCCATAGAGCAAATCATAACCCAACGATAAGTAGAAGTCTATTAGAAAGATAGTTCCATAAGCATATCGATCGGTCATTCTTGTTTCTCAGTTTCCATCAAAACCAACCACCTCTTTGATCCTCCATCATATCCTCATCTCTCCTTCCTGACCACCAACAGTCTCACTCCTCTCACCTCCATAACCACCGCTCCAACCACCACCTCCATATTCACCAACACCTCAGATCCCCCACCACCGTGATAATCACCGCCTCCACCCAGAGATCTAGGAGCCCAGTTAATGGTGATGTTCGCCAAGGTTTTTCCCATTCTAGGGTTTAAAGTTTAGGCTTTGGGGTTTAGGTTTAGGGTTGTAGGTTTTAGGGTTAGGTTGAGTTTAGGGTTTAGGTTTAGGATTTTAGTTGGGTTTAGGGCTCAGGGGATAGGGTAGGTTTGGTTTGGTTTAGGGTTTGGATTTAGGTTTAGGGTTTTGTGGGTTTTGGTTTAGGGTCAGGTTTTTAGGGTTCAGGTTTAGGGTTTAGGTTAGTTTTGGGTAGGTTTAAGGTTTAGGTAAGATTTAGGGTTTAGGTTTTTTAAAATTAAAACCAAGAAGTTTAGGTTTATTTAGTTTATATAGTTTATTTTATTTATTTGAATTTATTTTATTTATTTTTATTTAGTTTTATTTTAGTTTATTTTATTTTAATTTTTTTTATTTTACTTTAGGTTTTTTTATTTTCATTTATTTTTTAGGTTTATGTTAATTTTTTAGTTGATTTTTTTTTGAGTTTATGTTTTATTTTTTATTTTTAGGATTAGGATTAGATTTTTATTTTATTTTTTTAGGTTTAAGTTTTAGGTTTATTTTTTGGTTTTTTTAGTTTAGGTTTAGGTTTATTTCTAGTTTATTTTATTTTATTTAGTTTAGGGTTTAGGTTTAGTTTATTTTAGGTTTAGGTTTAGGTTTTATTTATTTTAGTTTAGTTTATTTTGTTTAGGTTTATGTTTATTTTAGGTTTAAGTTTTTTTTAGTTTAAGGTTTAGGTTTTATTTTTTATTTATTTTTAGGTTTATTTTTTAGGTTTAGGTTTTTATTTAGTTTTGATTTTATTTGGGGTTTTTCGCCACTATCCTTCAAGATCTTTGATGGCAGTGGAAACCCAAGATAATACATTTCACACTTTAGAGCCGGCTGTTGCAACACTAATGGTAGCAACACACTCCTCTTCTGCCTTTTCATTATCAATATGCCAGGTCTTGCATTTGATTGGTATGCCGAACTACCCAACGGTTCGGTGAAGACTTTTGCTGAGTTGGAGCACCTCTTCATCAAGTGGTTTGCTGGCACTCAGCAGAGGGTGACTGTAGGCTACCTCATTGCAAAGAAATAGAAACTCAATGAGTCCTTTATTGATTACATTCTCAGGTGGCATAACCTAAGCATAAAATTCAAACCACAGCTGTCCGAACAACATGCCATTGAGATTCTTCTCAAGAATATCTATTGCCTAATCGCCTTCATGCTTAAGGGCTTTACCATCAAAACATTCGATAAATTAATTAGTAAGGTGGCTAGCCTACAAGAGGAAGCCAAACAGTTGCCCTTTCCTGACCAATCATCTAGGCCCACACCATAGAAGGTGTTTGAGAAGAAGCTAGGGACAGTTGTGTCGGACAAAGGAAGCGCCGAGTTCAAGATGTGAGACTACGAGCTCAACAACCTTCTTTTTCACCTACTCTTCCACCTTGACCAACATACCGGCCATCGTAGATGCCATAATGACCATTTCCACCTCCTCAGTAGCTTACCCAGCAGCGGTATTCATATCCATCACCAAGTAGTTACTTTCCACCTACTCTTGCCAATAGATTGAATAAGCCATATTCATTCAAAAGGGAGGTAGTTAGAAAAATCTTTAAGAATCTATTAAAGAAACCTGACTTTTAGTTACCAGAGCATAAGAGGCCGGAGGAAATGGGCAAGAGAGATGATCCTGGCTATTACCCCTACCATCGCATGTTAGGCCATATCTTAAAGGATTGTATCACTTTTAAGGACTAAGCTGAGCCTACAAGTTGGAGAGCCATCCCTAAGGAATACTTATTAGACAACCATCCATATGTTAGAGTAATCCTTGGGGATACTTGGTCCTCTTAAGACCAAAGAAGGATAGAAAATCTCCCTATCCCAAACCTCTACAAAGATCATTTTCTAAGATCAAGAAGCCTTCCTTCAAGTGCCGAAATAGCTCAAACCTCCAACACCAAGGAAGGTTTACTAGTTGCAAGGATAATTGAGGAGGATGACAGCCCAATAGCAGCAGGAGCTCACCAAACTTGCCTCTGATACTAGTAGCGACCACCGTCGAGCTACTCCCTCCACCAATGCAGCTACCACCTCTTCTACTAGCTGCTCTTATACTGGAAGGAGCATTGTATCTATGGATAAGAGCACTAAATCCCTTACTCTAATTACTTTACTTGATTTCTATCATGTACCTCCACCCAAAAATAAATTAATGAAGAAAGCTGACTCTACTTATATATTATCTACTTGTGATGCTCTTAATTTTATTCTTATTGAAAGTTCTTTGAGTCTAAATAAAAATAATAGCTCCAGTAGTACCGATCCTTTCTTTTCTAATTCAGAGTCGGACTATCCTTCTTTGAATCAATTAGGTTCACCTCTTGAGATTGACTTGGAGTCAAGTAACTCTGAGGATCCCATAAGAGAAGCTGTAGGTATGCTCGATGAGAAGGTAGAACTTTCCATAAGCTCATCATTCCAAGAAGTCATTGAAGTCAATCTACGTAGTGGCAAAGTTCTACCTCCTAGGGTAGCACTTTAGGATAAGGGTAAGCAAGTCATTGGTTCTAATGAAAAGATAGCCCCCCCACCCCATAGGATGCTCCACCCATGGATATGCTTATAGAGGACCAAGCCAGAGTTGATTACAATGTCCAAGCTCACCTTAGAAAGTTTCTAGCTAAGTTAAGTATATATGATAACCTTATCTTATCCAAAAAGATAAGGGAATCTCTACTCAAGGCCTTACTTGATCTAGAGATATGCTTAGCTCAGCTTACCACTACTAAAGAGGAGAAATGCCATGCAAAGGACATCTTAGAAGTTACATTGAGAAATGAAGACTTACTCCTAGGGATGACAAGGCACAATCGCCTCTTTACATTATAGTGAATGTTGGCAGATACAGGGCTATCAGAGTTTTGGATGACCCGTGTGGTCAACATTATGAGTTTATAACCTTTCCTACTTGAGGATCGACATCTCCAAACTCCAAAAGAAAGGATGATGTGAGAGGATTCAATGAACAAGGAGAGAGCCTTGTGGTGTTTATTTTGGATGTATGGGGGGTACTTTTTGAGGTGACAGTACAACATAGGTATGATGTAGTATCTCAAAAGATATAGGCATCACCCTACAATGGACCTAATCATGTAATAAGGACTAAGGCATGATGGGTCTTCAATGTGAGATTTTTCCCTACTTTATATGGATGAATAAAGTAGGGTTTATATTAAACCCGATTCTTAAGTTTCCTATGGAGGCAAGCCTCCATAGTTAGTCACATCTTAGGAAATGAAATTTCCTAAGAATATTCTAGATTAAAGTAGACAGTTATCATCTCCAAAGATTTCAAGGTTAGACTATCAAAGGATTGGTTGTATTTTGAAAATCAATTGGAAAAGTTCAAAGAGAAGACTTATTTTTGGAATCCAAATAAAATAAGTAGGAAATGCTCATGATACTAGGAAGCCTAGTGAACATTCCAATTTATCTTATGGTTGGGATTTATAATTTTGAAGTTGAAGAGATTTATATGTTTTGAGTTGAAATTTAATTAGATTACTAGAGCTTATAATCCACCAACACAAGGTTATGGGAATGCCTAAGAGGTGAAAATTTATGCTCGTAGCCTAAAGGAAATAGCTACCTCGGATCCTAAATCTAGGGAGCTTTAGTATAAGCTAAAGCATGACCTAAATCTAAGTGATAGGTGGACATAAGGGTTTACCTCCATAAGAGAGAATAAATTGTCCAACTTCTAGACTTATAACCGCCTGGAGTGGCCGCCAGCTAACTCCTCCTATAACTTTAAAACCATGTAGTCAGGTCTTATGAATTGCAAGATAGCTAGGATAGTTAATTAATTAGAAAGAGACTAAAGTCCTAAACACACTCCCTAAGAGACTAGAGCATGAGTGGTATGAGCATATGACTTAATCAATAGATGCAAAATTGTTTCAAATTTTATTTCATTTTAGACACATCATTTTGAGAGGCTTTAGGATTTCTCATGCCTAAATGCATGATGAAATAGGTTATGGGTCAAATCAACTAGAAGGTGTTCTCCCATAATGGATGCCCTCACAAGTCAAGCATTCTTTTATCATACAAGGATGGAGATTCTTCATGTTTAAGCGAGAAAGAATATGCATGCATGATGTGAAACATACAACAATATAGCTAAGGGGTTGCTAAATCTTTTAATTATTTATGTCTTAGGCTTTATGATGAGGTTATGAGTTATTTTAAAATTTAGTTATAAGTGATTAGTTTGGTAGAAAAGTTATTTTTATCCTAAGAGCCTAATCATATCTAAGCCACACATTAAAGCATCAATCATTTAAGAAACTATGAAAAGCATGTCATCCTAATGCATAATGTAAACATAACATCAAACAATTATATAAACTATCATAAAAGAATAAAAGGTTGTTTCGGTCAGGTACAACCATACAACCCGAAGAGAGAAAAGATGGGTAGTCGAGCTCTACCCTTATACAACCTGGAATATGAAAGAATAATTATAATTGTATTAAATGCTATGGGGTCTTCTATTATATCTCCATTGATTTGGTTTCTTCTTTGATATGGATGGTGCTTGCATTAAAGGCATCACAGGTTGCCCTAGGACAATGCCTTCTGGCCACTGCTCATCCTAATCCCCCACAACACTAATCCTAATTCCTATTGCAAAAATTACATTTATGTAGGAAAAGTAAATCTAACCACACTTGAAAATAGTGGTTAGCTAAATATACATATAATCCCAAGAAGTTGTATTTATAATTTAGACTTAGTACCTTACACATGGGTAACTAAGCCCACCTATCCTAACTTGGATTATGCTTAAGGATTTAAGCAACCTGCAAAAAGAGCATTCACATTTATTTTTAAGCATCCCTTAAGCATAATCCCCTATAGAAAACATGATTAGGCTAATATTGGTCTACCATCATGTCTATGAAGCATACCCTAACATCTAATCTAAAATAATACATCATAAATAAAACATACATCACATCATACACCCCTAACTTAGAAGAAGTGGTGACTTAATTATTGTATGTATTAAGGCTTGTGTGGTAAGTCTTGTTAGGCATTAGTGTTGTATTTTCTAAGTGTAGAAGATTCAATTTAACATGAAAGGTTGATTTCACTTGAAGTAGTTTAATTGATTTAAGAATTTTAATTTGTGTTTTTTTCATTTGATTACACTTAGCAACTAAGTGTTATAAAGAGTGGAAAAGAGGATTGCCCTCTTTCATCCCTACCTTTAGTCACTTTCTAAAGTATATTAATTTGATTTAGTTCTCTTTAGTGAATGGATTATTAAATGATTTAATTAATCCTAAGTTTAGGTTCACTTTAAATAATCCTATTCAAAATGAAAGGCATCTTAAGATTAATATAATTACTACCACATGACATATATTAAATCATTCCTTTCCATCACATGTAACATGCATATGATTTAATCTAAGTGTATCTATACATGCAACATATTTTAGCACACTTAAATGATGTATGTATATGTATGTTTAGAATTTATATTTTATTTGATTGAATTATTTAAACATATTAATTTAAAACTTTACCCAAATTCTTATACAAAAGGACATAAGAATGAAATTAAATAGACATGTTGTTAAACTGGGGAGGTGGGTAATCAAATGACCTCCTTAGAGATAGCTAAAGCTCGATTCTCGATGTCAAGTCTATATACCCATTTGCATTCAAACATATGTAAATTCGTACACATGAACATAAGAAGTAAGCTCCAAATCATATGGATAATTAATTCATCCACTTTGTCAATTATGAATGCATGCAATTTAATGTAAAAGGGGATTTTCATTAACTAATCACATATGCATATACATGTACAAAGATATAGGCAAGTATATTTTATTGTTAAACCATGGAAGTAAGGTAATCAAATGACCTCCTTGGGGCTAACTAAAGCCTCATATTCTCGGGATGTCCAAACTATAAACTTGCTTTTATTGGACACACATGGATGTATACATAAATGAGGGAAAGAAAATCATGCACAGATTGTATTTTTTTATTGAATCATTTATATATATGAATTAAAGCTCTATCCAAATTCTAATGTTGAAATACATAAGAATGAAATCAAATGGGTACGTGCCATTGTTAAACTAGGGAAGTGATGTAATCAAATGACCTCCTTGGGGCTAGCTAAAGTCTCGTGTTCCGGGATGTCCAGACTATATACCCATTACCATTCAATCTTATATAAATCAACACATGAATAGAGGAAAGTGAACTCAAGATTCATACACTTAAGCATTAAGCACATGCATTTCTTATGTATTTATAACTAGCATCATAACACATATTATTATTGACTTATAAGGTTTTGAAAAATACATTTGGATTTAATACTGATAATAGTCACACATACATTAAATTAAATCAACACATGCAAACTTACATAAAGGAAATCCATTTTATTTTATTTTATTTTAAAAAGATTGATGCTTGAATTTAAATAATATACAAAATTTAACATGATTGGAAAGAGGACAATCAAATATAAGCATGTGATTCATTCAAGCAAACTAGTTCTTAAGGATAATCAAATCAAATAAGATTATTTCAAGTAAACCAAAGCTTCTTTGTTAATTAAGTTTTGGATTTGATTTGATTTAAAGAGGAGTAGAGAAATCATCACTTGCTATTTTAAATCCATTCTCACATTAGTGATTTGATTTAATTTAAGGAAATGTAATTAAGTTGATTTTATGGGTTAATTAAGTTGAACCCTTAATTAGATGAATTAATTACCCTTACCTATGTCACCTTAAAGTAATTAACTAAATAATTATGAGCAGACATGATATGCATAAAAAATAAACTTGCAATGATCCTAGGAAATAAAAGGGGCCTAATGCAATTGGCACATGATTAATAGCTACTTAGATTAAGGGACTTAATTAATTACTCATTTTACACATGTCGACTAACCATAATTTCATTAAACTCCTCTAGGTTATTAAACACCTAAAGATCTACCCAATGATTTAATTAATTAAGGTTTGATGTGATTATGATTTCAATTTGATTAAGTGATTTAATTAATTAGTTAAATTTTAATTAATTTCATTTTAAAAAAGGGTGAAATGAACTTAGGGAAAGGGGTCTCAACCCTATTCCTTAGTTCACTTACTATTCAACAATGATTAATAAACTTAATTAACCAATTTATTATTATTCTTGGGACTAATTAATCATTAATTAACTTAAAAGAGAGTTAAGGTTTAATTAGTCAATTTTCCTAATTAAGTGAGTAATAAATCCCAAGAAAATCATGGGAGGTAGAGGTCATCCCATTAAATTAACCAACAATTTGGAATTAATTGCTCAAGTAATTAAGGAGTAATTAAGATAATTAATTTTGTAATTAAACCTTAATTAAACCATAATTATTATTAAAAATTAGTTAAGATCATTTTTAATTAATTCTCCTCTGAAATACCTTTAAAATGAGTATTTATTTGCATTTTATTTATTTTTCTATGATTTTTTATGATTTTTAGAAGTTTTAGGCATTAAAAATGATTAATTAAGCCTAATTAATGCCTAATCCTGTTGGCGCCATGTGACGTGCTAATGCGGTACAACACACTTTTAAAACTTCTCTAACTTAGAGCCTATGTGGCGGCGATAGATGCGATTTCTCATTTGCCATCCTATCGAAGATCAGACGGCTATGATTAATCCCACAACTTAGTAGGATTAAATGAGATCGATCTAGCGGATCTAATCATGACCATCTGTTCTGATCATGCAGAACGGATGGTGCATAATCTAACGTCATGTGAGTGAGGGAAAATGGAGTCTATTTTCCATTGCTCACTTGATTAGAGCTTACTAAAGCTCAGATCAACTCCAAATGGATCCCACACCTTCAAAACATCAATCAGAGGGGATCCAACGGTCAAGATCATATGAGATGCAAGATTTCTTCAAAAATCTCCAACCCATTTTTGCCTGAGATTTTATTTTGGAAGCATACCTCACTAGAGCTCAAGATTAGTGGCTTGAATGATTGAGGAAGCTTCATGTAATGGACAGGAAGCCCTGTTGAGCAAGAATTGGATCAATTCACTTTCTAAGGTGATGAACGATGATTTGAAGCTCGCTTTGATCAAGTCCCACCTGATGCTCGAAGCTTGGGAGATGATTCATTCTTGCTTGACGAGGCCTAGGAAGTGCGTGCAATGTTAATTTGAGAAATGAGGAAGCTAGGTTGAAAATGAGAGTGTCTTATTTCGAGATGGACGGGAATTGCATTTTTTGATTGAGGAATGAGCTTGGGAGCTTAGGGAATGGCTTTAGCGACTCATCTTGGGTAGCTATGGCTCTAAGGAATGCTTTTTGTGTGTGCTTGAGTGGAAATGAGGGGTTGTATACCCCTTTTCATCTGATT